>JBBPNE010000614.1:0-16338 GCA_038090735.1 Xerocomellus amylosporus | reverse complement strand
GGGACTTCGAATGACCCGTAATGTTATCCCCCCGTGGTATCTCCGACCAACCACGACTCTGCCCCGCCCCCCGCCCCTGTCTCGTTTGACGATATCTTTGGTGGTGCTACCAATGACGCACCAGTGGTTAACACACCTCCCGCGCAAGAGGCCGCCCCGCAAACAGATAACGTTTCACCAACTCAAAATGGCTCGGCTGCATTTGATGCATTCGGTGTGCCCCTGACGAAGCCTTCCGCCACGCCCGAAGATGGTCAAGACTCTGAGTTTACCTTTATCAATACGCCTGTCAAGGTGGCAAGCAAGGACAGCACTGGCACAAGCGCTTTTGACGAAGCGTTCGGTCCAACCAGCGGCCCTTCGCAGACGGTCTCGAGCTTCTCGTTTGACTCGGCGTTTGAGGACAACTTTGATTTTAGCACATCCTCAGGGGCGGCGACCGAATTCCCATCTACGACCTCGGCTAACGCTCTCCCTGCAAATGGTGGCGCTGCGACCAAGCAAAATGTGGCGGCGAGTGCAAATGGTATTCAAGATATCTTCTCCCTGCCTGTGAATGGTGGCCCATCGGCCGCTCTGAAAGCAGCCCCCACGCAAGCACCAGTCTCATTTGATGACGCTTTCTCATCGGGGCCCTGGTCTGGCCAAGCGAGTGCTCCTCAACCTGAGAAGACCGTAGCGAACCAGCCAGGTCTAGCTAGCATCTCATTTGAAGAAGCATTCGGAGGGCTTGACACTTCTCAGGCCCTAAAGCTCGACGACACATTCTCATCGCAGACAACGAATGTCGTCACGAATCCAGCGTCCCCTCCCCAATCCGATACTGGGAAGCAGTTTCCGGCTGTGTCACCTCCGACGTCTCCACGGGGTCCTGCTTCTCCCCGCGTTACCTCGTCAATAAGGTCCAGTTCCCCCCACCTACGCACTACGTCGCCGCCACCTCGCATTGCGTCTCCAAAGTCGCAGCGGCCGTCGACCTCTTCATCGTCGAAAGAAGTTGTCCACGAGAAGCCCCCTCCACCCCCGCGCCACTCCAAGCTTAGTGTGAGTTCTATTTCCAACGGATGTGGTGCCTGTCGGACATGATCGCTGATTGTGTTTTCCAGATTCGCCTGCCGTTTGGCAAAAGAAAGAAGCAGGACTCGGTGCCACCTTTGCCCACACCACAATCGGGAACACACCTCGCGCGGGTTGACGAACCAAGTGTGGTTACGCCGGCGGTCGAGGACGATGTCGAGCCCGTGAAGCAGCTCGCGGCGATGGGATTCAGCCGCCACCAAGCAATTGCAGCACTTGAAGCATACGATTATGACGTACCAAGAGCACTGAACAATTTGTTGGGTCAGGGTGGGCAATGAGGAGATTGGTCACGATGCATCATAATGGAGTCAGCCATCTCGCACCATAATATTCTCTTTTTCTCTCGTCTTTTTTTCTACATTTACGCGGTCTCTCCTTTAAAGAATCGGTGGTGGACGTCTCCTTTTGATCTTTCTGGAATACATACTCACACATGCACGCTCATTCCTACGAATTCCCTTCTTTTCTTCTTGATTTCACTTTGATTTCTTTCTCTGCGCTTCTCTGATTCTATGAATGGACCCCTCGGCCTCGGTCTCTTATCCTGCGGGATGTATTGAGGATATTGCTCCATATGTCGTCTTTCGGAGGTAGTCTGGTTTTCGGAGGGACGCTCGCGTGTCGTGCAGTCGGGTCCGGCTAGGTCGTACACGAGGCATGTCTGATGTCCGATGTGGCCGTTCATGACGCTAGACCCGACTCGGAGTGCGATCCTCGCCCCCGATGGGCACTTCTTTTGATTCTCACGCGAATTATGTGTGGTCCAAATCGGTTTCCGATTATAAGAATGTGCGGATTCTACTAGGCAGCGCTTCAAGTGAGCCTTGTTCTGCGGGGCTGGTGGGACAAGGCTGGCCAGGGACAAGGCACGCGATGCTGTGGAGGGCTGCGCAGAGGTAGTTCCAAGACTGAGGACGTCGAAAACGACAGGGGCACGAAAGATCATTGTTTTATCGCGAATTCAGGTGTTGTGACAATGACGGAATAGCCGACGGGTCGGACGTGCCTTGACCCTTGAACACACCCACAGCGTGAGTGGAGAACCGTCCTTCTCCGAGGCTCACTGTCGCATAGCCTATTTAACGTTTCCTTGGCTTCACACCGAAAGCACATTTCCTTGTCCGTTCCCGCCCACTGGCATATCCCATGCCCGCATTCGATATCGTCGTCGTGGGTTCAGGCGGTGGTCTTGACGAAACCGACCTGTCTGGGTACGTCCACCAGTTCCAGTGTCCACGTTCAACGTTCCTCACGTCGCGTCACGCAGATATTTGGTCAAACCGTGCAATAAATCTTGGGACGACGGTATCGTTGCACTCGAAGCAGGTGCGTCAACGTCTCGCTGCACGACGCGCGCACGTATGCTGATAGGGACTCTTCGCAACTCAAAGGGTCCGGGCATGGTGCGCTCAGGCATATCATGAAGCGGAACCCGGACATTTTTGGTCAAGGCCCTGCGAACGGGGATTCAGATCCCTCGAAAAAGATGACGCCGTTTACCGTGTACTCGAACGTCAAGTGAGCGCGTCTTTTTTTCGTTGCGTCGTTTTGCCGTTGTGCTCACCAACTCTCAAAAAACTTCCCGGACGACACCAAAACTAGGTGCTTCCTCCTCACGCACGCACATTTGGACCACATTAGCTCGCTGGTCATGACGGCGGGCACGATCGGGGGTTGTGCCAAACGTATATATGGTTCTCCGCAGACGCTCAAAGATCTGGAGACCATCTTCTCGGATCGTGTATGGCCCAGATTAGCCACCTATGACGAGACTAATCCGTTGTTCCGATTGTTCTACCACGCGTGAGTCTCGTTCGCCCATCAATGCGCTCGACGAAAAACTCTAATATCGGAGCTAACCCTTCTGTCCTTTTTTATAAATCATTCGGGTACGTCCCACCAGCCTCCACGCGGATGGGAAATACAAGACGATATTCCCCGACATCGCGGTGCGCAGCATGACGATCAGTCACGGCAAGAACGACTCGGGGCTCTACGAGAGCTCGTGTTTCTTCGTCAAGCACATCCCTACCAAGCACGAGTTCGTCTTTTTCGGCGACGTCGAGCCCGACAGCGTGGCCGTCAAACCAAAAAACATCACCGTCTGGCGGGCAGCGGCGCCCAAGATCCCACACGACCTCTCGGCCGTGTTCATCGAGTGCTCCTATCCCGCCGGTCGGCCGAACGAGGTTCTGTACGGCCACCTCAGTCCGGAGCACATCGTACAAGAGATGATCGCGCTCGCGACCGAGGTCGTCCTCGCGCGCCAATCTCAATCTCCCAAGGGCGGTAGCAAAGCGAGATCTGCGCGTCCGAAAAAGAAACGAAAGAGGAACCCGGTCCCCGCTGAATCGCTACACGGCGTGCTCGCCGGTCTCAGGGTGTACATCATGCACTGCAAAGAGCATTTCGGCACGGAGCGGCCGATAAGCCATGTGATCGGGGATCAGTGTCGAGGGATGCTCGCGCCGCACAAACTTGGTTTAGAACTCTTAACGGCCGACCAGGGCATGAAGATTGGTGCGTTGTTGCATTGTTTCGTCGTCGTCCATCACCATCACGGACCATGACGATGTTTGCTGACGCGCGTTTCTTACAGTCATCTGAACGTTTCACTTTTTTTTTCGTCCAGTTATTCTTTGGGCTATATATATATTGGGAATCTGATCGATACCCTCTTCACTGTATACCTAGCTACTGTAGCCTTATCTTTCCAGTTTCATGTTGCACTCAGATCGACACTGATGTCGATACCTGCGTACTTTTGACCTTTCTCTATACATTAAGAACGAGACCGTAATGTCTCCTGGTCTGGTGATCAGCCCTTTGTCTCTATCGATACGGTTGGCCTCTCAACGCGGCAAGCGGTTACCATACTAAATGTCTCCTGCGTCATGCTGTGCTGCCGCAGTGGAGCGTTGTGGCGGCCCGTGTGGCGCGAACTGGTCCCGTGGCCCTCGTATTCGGTAACATAGGGTACTAATCTAATCTTCCCGGTTTTGCCCCAATCATCTCGCCTGAGCTCGCACAACAACCTCAACACGCCATAGCAACCACTGACGATGATCCCAACTCTCTTCCTGCTATTTAGTATGATCTTGGGATCCACGCTGCGGTACTAACCCCTTGTTATTCGTAATGTCAAGTTTCCCCTTTCACCGCATCAGCGGAGTCCATCTTTTTATTTTTTTTCTTCCTTCGCCGTGGCCCCAAAGTTGCGATGATAGACATTATCGGCAAATTCACAACAGGGCAGAGATAAGAGAATGGGTATATGACCGTGGACCACAATGCATGTGATGAGATGATCAGAATTCCCGTCCTATTATGCGTATACGTACGAACAAGAACAAGGGAGAAAAAGGATCTATCATAAGTCGAATAAAGAAGAAACGTGCATCAAACGTGAGCCGAGCCGAGGTGAGCATACCTGCAAAGCCTGAAAGAGGATCGTATAAAGACGTGCGTGCGATGAAGAAAGCAGAGGTCGTGTAAAAACTATGAAGATGAGGAAGCGTAAAGTTTGACGACGCCGTCCGCGCCAGCGCTCGCCATGAACGGCAACGAGGGGTGAAATTCAACGTCCAACACGCCCTCTCTCGCCTTCTCTCGGTGCGTCGTCACTTCCTGTGTACACGTCCGCGAACCAAGCAAATCCCAGAACCGTGTCGAGCAGTCGTGCGAACCCGAGACGAGCGAGAAGCCCGCGGCGTCGATCGAAAGCGAGGTGACTCCGTCCAGGTGTGCGGGCATCGTGTGTGTACATTGTCCTGTGATCACATCAAAGGTCAGCGGAAAAAATAGATCTTGCCCCAATTAGATCGCACCAGTGATGATATCAAAGATACGAATAAACTTGTCCTCGTGAGCGGTAACGATGAAGGGCATCGTCGGATGTGATACGAGCCGGTTCACTTGGGTCGCAGGCGTCCCGTCTGCATAAAATGTTTGAGCTTGGCAGTGGTCAGACGGCAGGACGGCCGATTTGCTTACCGTACGTCGCATCCGTAGCCAACCTCGAGACTTCTTTACCAGTCTCGATGTCAAATATCTTGACGACTGCATTTTGGTAGGCCACAGCCACCTTCTTCAGGTCTGTCTTGATTGCTTCGACGGCCGTAGCACCAGAGCCTTCTTTTTCTTTTTCCTTTTCATCTTCACCATCCATGCCTTCTCGTTCCAAGCCAGCGTAGCCCCATGATAACCGGAGTGAGCCGGCTCCTGGCCCACTCACATCCCATACCTTTACAGTTCCTTCAGCGCCACAGCTGACGAGCGTGCTCTCATCCCTAACAAGTGCGAGATCCCACACAGCATCCGTGTGGCCGATGAGCTCGCCTCGAGAGGATGACTCATCGTACGGTGCATAGGTCGTGTGAGAGGGTGATGGCAGCGCCCATACTCGGATGCTCGAGTCGAGGGATGCACTGTACAACAGTTGACGTATAGGAGAGTGCACAAGGCGGGTGATGGCAGCAGAATGACCACGAAGCGTAAGTTGAGGCTCACTCTCTGTCGTGAGACGAGCACTACAAAAACATGAGTAACAAACAAGTGAGCAAGAACCCCTGACGCACGTAGAGGAAGCCAGAGTAGCCACGTCCATACGCCATAGCTTGACCGTACAATCATCACCGCCAGTGGCCAAGCACAGTTCAGTGGGGTGGAACGCGAGTGCACGGACTGCGTCGAGGTGGCTTGAAAACCAAGGGTCAGCCAATACATTATCACTAGAAATAGATCGAAAACGTACTTCCTGAGTGTCCGTTTAGCTTTCCAGAGCTTCGTGCTTTCACCATCCGCCTCATCGACAACACCAACCGACTCGACTTCATCCTCTTCCTCGCCGATTTCATCCGGCTCCTCCTCATCACTTTCCCTCCACTGTTGGACTTGTTGCTCGTAAGATGAACGTAACTTCTCTTTCCATTCTCCCCCATCGTCAGGACGGAAAATCATCGTCACCGGCTTCCGAATGTCACCTTCTTGGGGGGTCGCGGGGGTTTGTCCAATGCCATCCTGCTGCTGCTGCTGCTGTTGCGGGGGCTGCGTTTGTGGCTGAGACGGAGGCTGAGACGGAGCAAGGTTACGTTGCGGCTGGTTTTCTTGTGACTGCTGAGGTTGTGCCTGGACCGGAGCTTGCTGCTGTTGCTGGTACATCCCTGCACCAGCAATAGCAAGCTGATTCGCTCGCTCAAGCGGGCCCGAAGTCGCAGGTGCGCTTCCGGGGCCGGACATGACACCCATAGCGCCGGAACCAGCGCCGCTTCCGAGCATCGGGAACTCTTTTCCTGGTACACCGACGCCGCCGATCCCGGGACCTGCCGAATCTGGCAGTTGCTTCCTGGGTCGTCCGTTATATATTGAATCAAAGGGAGAGGGCCCTTGGCCTTGCCCCATGCCTTGGCCTTGTCCCACACCGCCCATACCTCCGGCCATCCCGCCCGGTCCTGCTCCCCCGGTAGCACTAGAGTTCATGGCGTTGCCACCCAAGCCCATACTTGGGTTCGGGTTGGAGATGAGTGGGCGGTTTGGAAGTGGGTTCATCGCTTGAGGTGAAGTCAGATAAGATATTTCTTGGAGACACTGTTTGAGGTACTCTCGGCTCCTTGCACGCGATTTTGGATCACGCGTAGTCGGAGCTTTACCCGCAGCAGCACCCGCGGGTGGTGCAGAGGCAACAGGGGGAGGGCCACCAGAGGAAACACGGAGACCGACGCCGTTTGGTAGTTTCTCAGACGGAAGGGGCGAATCTAGCGGAGAAATACCACATCGTTACAGTTCACAAGGGAAGTAAAAAAAAACCACATACCCTCACTCCGAGGTGAACTTGGGCTGCTGCCATCTTTATGACTCTGTACATCATCTTTTGCGCTCTGCTGAATAGCAGCTAGCTTGGACGGGGGTGCTGTTGTCGACGGGGGAGCTAGTTGTTTTGAACTGCGTGTGTTACAGAGCGTACAAAAATGTGATGAAAAAAAATCCAAGGCGTGAGTACGGCTACGTGGCGAGCTGGTAAGGGGCAGAGGCTCACCGTTCCATGCGAAGAGCATATTCGAGCATCTTGATACGTCGCATGAGGTCCAACTTGACGTTCTCAAATGAACGACGCTCTCCCTCGAGAAGGGCAATGCGTGCCTACAAGGAGCGGACGATGAGCACGGCACACACGATAGCACATGATGTAGACATGTCAAGTCCAGGGAGAGTCGGGAGGGGGAAAAAACGCATGCCAGACACAAAGACGAGCCCCCGCCGAGGGAGAAACGGAGTGGCGGATGTGGAAGACTGACCCTCATTTCGGCCCTCTCGATCTCCCACTCGTTTCTGTCGCGCTCATACCGACGCCATTCTGTCTGCAAAAAGTGGAGGACACTCGACAGGGTGAAGTCCTGGCCGTTTTGAGGTGGAGGCGGAGGGATGCCCTGGCCCTGGCCCTGTTGGCCAAGTGGGTGCTGCTGCTGGTGCGGTGGACCCTGATTTCCCTGCGGGTTGGGTTGCGGCGGAGGCACCTGGAGCGTGCCAAGCATGGGTATCTGGATTGTCTGTGGATGGTGAATGTTGGGCGGGCCTTGGTGGTGGTTTGGAGGTGGAGTAGCGGTATTATTTTGGGCGTGGTAAGCCCCGTTGAGCTGATGGAGCACGTCGCGTTGTTGGGAGGCGGTGAGGGTATTGTGCGAGTGCTGCTGGCGTTGTTGCGCGTGCTGCTGCTGGTGGGACTGTGCCGGGGCCTTGAGGTTCAAGAGGAGCCGGGGAGTGGAGAGCATCGTCGTCGAGCGGATGTTGTGCTGTCTACAAACAACCGACGCGGCTCTTCACGACCGTGCGCGTCGAGCTCCTTGTCGACGAGGCCGACGACAACGGTGACAAAGAAAAAAAGACGGTCCAACACACTCTACGCCCACACGGCACGGCGACACAAAGATGTACATAATATTATCACCCCAACAGAATACAAAAATTATTCCTTCGGCCCTGCCGACACACCGTTTTCTTTCGAAAATCATCCACCCTCGAGCCGTCTGGTGGCATCTTCCGGTACAGCCAATATGCCATCTTCCCGCCTTGTCTCCACTTCTTCTCCACCTCCACGAACCCAATCGTGCTCATGAGTAGCTCAAGACGCTCGAACGACGTGTACCGCGAGTTCTCGATGCATGGCAAGGGGAGCTGTTGGCCGGTTGAGCCACAGCCAGAGAGTGCACCCGAAAGACTTACAGCGAGAAATAACAAGCCTGACGGACGCAGGAACGTGTGGGCCAAGATGAGCATTCGTCCTGCCAACACATGAGATCTTGAGAACTGCAAGACGTGCGGTCGGAAAGGAATCACCTCTGTCCTTGGGCTCAGGCACAAAGTTTACCACCAGGCTCAGACTGATGAGGTCCCATCTCTCGGTGTGCTCGTCCACGTCCATGGTCAGAAAGTCCTGCTCGAGAATGGATGGATGTCTGCTTCGAAGATCGATGGGTGTCGTCGTCATCCACGACGAGCACGACGCGTAGTTGTCTGGTTTCAGCGCGCCAACTTCCAATAAGCTAAGGGATATGCCAATGGCAAGGAGATTCGCGTGCACTGAGAGACGATCTGCGTACCTCAGCGGCCCCTTGCCATCTCTCATGGACAAGCCCATGCCAACGAGCCACTTGATCAGGACCTTCTCGCTTCCACCTCCCCGGTCCGCACCCTGCCCAATGCTCGACATTTGTTGATACGTCACCAACCCGCCCAGTTGGTCGATCTCCTGCTCCACGCCCCGCAACTCTTCTGCATTGGACGCACTAGATGCATTCTTCTGAAGCTGCCTTTGCTTCTTGAGTAGAACATGGAAGCGCCTGATCAACGTCCGCGTCGTGTGGGGCTTGCTGCTGCCATTCGCGGACAGGTGGTGTTTTTCTGTCAAGGTGACGGGTGTTTTCTTCTTGCGGGTGCTGCGCATCGATGCGGAAAATTCTGTCAGAGTTGAGCAAACCTGTTAAACATTTTAACCGTTAGTCAGTCACTGTTCCGCACCTAGACCCAATATGATCGATTGATCTAACAAGTTTGCACGGAGCCCAGCTATACATATAGGACGACCTGATTGCGAAGTATTAGGCCTGGCTTGAGGAGATCAGCACCCTTCCTATACACACATCGGTACGAAATATAGGAGTGTCTCTTCTACGCAAATTGACCTTATCCAACAGATGGAAAATGCTACGTAGCAGCGGAGATTGCGGTTCTTGCCGTCGGGGCAGTTCCCTATAGCCGCCACTGGAGTAATTCTAGCATCATGCCTCGCCGATCAGCATACACCCGTCGAGATGGCAATATTCTCTACCATACTCCATCATGAAAACGATGACCGTTAGCTTCGCTGGAGAGCGACGATAAAAGTGGTGATCCGATGACCTGGTCTTCCCAAACCAGTCCTAGTACTTCACCATCAGAAGATGGTCGTTCTGATCATACGAGGCTGAAGCGCTGATGACCGTTGCGACGAGTGAGCGGGTCACCATCTCTCACCGACGGAGCTGCCTTCATCAGCGACACCTGATCAATGGTCGCTTGTGGCCGCATCTCCGCCGTCAAGCGTCATGTTTGGTTTCGAAGAGAAAAGGCTGGTGAGTGATATCTATGTGTTATTGCAGTGCGCGATCGGTCCTCCGCGTCCAGGGGTACCTGAACATCGAGATTGACTCGGTCTCCAGCCAGAAGCGATGCCCTTCAAGCTGGCTGTCAGCTTGGATAAGTATTTCCTTTCCATGTGCAGTGTATATATTTTCACTATCAAAAGTGTAGTCTTAATACACTCGAGACTCTATGCTGTTCAAGTCGCTGCTTCTTCCGAATCTGTACCTTGATGGTGGTCGCTTGAATTCCTGACGACGAAACTGATAGCGCTGATCGTCGACATGAGCGACATCGATTCTGGTGGTTGCAGTGCTGCCAAACAGTTGAGCGCCGAGGCTTGCCCCGTCCGCCGATGACGTTCGTTTGATTAACTCTGGCCTCTGCCTTGCGGCGAGTAGCACTATCCCTGTGATGCCAGGTCGCTTGTTCCTCCGTCCTTGCGCTGGTACATAATGAGCTATCGGCAACCGATTCCGATGTACAAGTAGAAATCGCTACTAATGCGATTGATAAAACCCAGCAAATACAACCAGCTGATCAACGACAAGAAATTTCGAAGAAAGTAAACCGCGCCTAGCGCTTGGCGAAATCACACTGCTCGAGTGAGAATGACGAAGAAAGGTTTAGATCAAAGCAAGTCACATATCCAGCTATGAGTGATCTCTTCATACGAACCCAAGTCCATCCCTCTTGGCGTCTATTCTCTCGAAACGCTCCTCCTCTTGTCGCTGTTGCGAGTCAGCGCCCGTCAAGACAGTAAATTGATGCCACTTACTTTCTTAATGACACACATGTTTGCCAGGAAGAGACCAATGACAATCGCCATAAATCCATAGACAGTACTAGAGCCGATCAAGAAAACGTCCTCGACCAATTAAGAGGTGCTTACCTGAAGACATCGTTCAACGTCATGTCTGCAAATTTGGTGATCGGCGTGACACAGAAGCTGTTCGCTGCCATAGCTGCGGTTGCGTTAGGACAAAATGAACCACCAAACGCGACTTCATCAGTGGCGTCGAAATAACCGCAGCACATGAGCTGTTGTCACATCAATATTGGCCTCAAGTGGATATCATGACGCTGCGCACCGTGTCTTGAACGGCAATCTTGGTGGCATTGCTCTGCATTCCAAACACGTTGTGATAGTTGTTGCGCTCGTGAAGCGTGGAAAACCAAATAAATGTGCCGACGACGAGAATCGCGATGCCATTAACGAGGAGCAACCAGTTGAGCATGACGAGGGGTCTTTTCCCCCGTATGGCGATGAGAACGAGAGAGCTGACAAAGGTTGCCAGGAACATTATCCCTAAAATAGTTCCACCTGCAGAGAGATATGGGGGTCGGTCCAAAGATCCCGGACGAAAAGCCTTACCAGTGAGGTCAAAGGTGCTAAAGGTGAGGTTGAGGAGGAGGTTAGGCTGGCGCCAGACGAACGAGAGAACGAGCGTTATGATTCCTGCGGCCAGGAGGCAGGTATCGAAGAAAAACCAGGCAATCATGAGACGCTTGGACACCATCTTGACGGAGCGAACGGGTTCGAGAGGCGCTGTATGTCGGTTGCTTCAAGACCAGAACGGACAACACTAGACCGGCTAGAGTTGGAAATAAAGACGAAGGACGATCAACGCCAAATGGGCCGGCCTGCAGCAAATGAAATCGAGAAGTGGTGGACGAGTGGAGGACACTAAACCGAGTTATAGCAGCCAGTAGTTACAGTGATTAAATACTCACAAAAATATGTGCGATGCTTGCTGACAAAAGATGTGCTATATCGTAGTTCCTGATGGTTACTCGGGTACTACGTCAAATACCAGTGTTTCCGGCCCAGCTTGAAACGGATGATGGAAATAAACTTGAAGGACGGGGATGCGGAAGGCGTCGAGGAAAGAGAGAAGAGCGTCGGACGAACGGAGGATGATCATTGTTTCAATCAGGTGACAAATAAACGACAATGTGTCACCATGACCACTCTCCTCTCACCGTACACATAGTGACCGTCCACGGTGAGCCAAATCACCATTGTCTCACCTACCCACTCTCACTTCATTGTCCCAGCTTACAATGTCCACCGACTCGCCCACACTGGGCGGTGGCTCCCTCCTACTAGCCTGGCAACTCAAGTCTAAACATGTTCTGATCGTTGGCGGCGGCGACGTTGCCTCAGGTCGCATCGAATCTGTGCTCGTTGCCGATGCGCGAGTCACCATCATCTGTCCCAGCACAGGCTTGCATCCCCTCGCGAAAAAGTTCATCGACGGTCCCCACCAGATAACGTACCACGACCGCCTCTTCGGCGGTGCTGAAGACCTCATCGACGTCGACATGGTGCTCACCGCTATCGACGACGTCACACAGTCTCGCGTTATTTGCTCTCTGTGCAGGGAGCGCAAAATCCCGGTCAACGTCGCTGACATCCCAGAATCCTGCGACTTTTACTTTGGCTCTCAGATTCGCGATGGACCGCTGCAGATAATGATATCTACGAACGGAAAGAGCCCGAAGCTAGCGAACCTTATTAAACGGAAGGTCGAGTGTAGTCTCCCGAAGCAGGTGGGCAATGCGATCGACAGGGTGGGAGAATTACGGGCGAAACTCAAAGAGAGAGCTCCGGGTGTTGGAGGTCAAGTGAGTAAGCGCCGGATGAAGTGGATGGTGGACGTCTGTACATCTTGGGAAATGGAGGAACTCGCAACGCTGAACGAGGGGATGATGAAGAAGTTACTAGATGACGGTTGGGAGAATAATGCGGTACCACGTCCTGAAGCTGTTGGGGTCCGCAAACGTGGCAAGCGTACCATTGACAGTAGTACCGCGTTGTCGCTTGGCACATTTATTCTCCCATCGCTGGCATTCGCTGCAGGGGTTGCTACGGCTACCGTTCTACTCGCGTCCCGCACCCGGTGATTGCGCTCCCTCATTTCTGGTACGTGGTCTGCAAGATTTTGCGAAGTGTGATAACGAAGATCACTTTAGGGAACGTTTCATCGTGCCAGTTCGCCGCGTTGTATTAATAGTTGTTGCGATTACCTTCATTCTGGAAGTATATCAATTAAAAGGAATAGATCAACAGAAATATGTGACCATTCATTTTTGAAACAGTGGGTGACTTTAAATGAATGTAGGAACTATGATACATGCATGATACAGACCGCTGTAAATTCGGGTTCAGTTGACATGATTCGTTGGACCTCGGTGACGTGTGACACTTCCATCTCACCCCAAACTTTACACTCGATTCTACACTGTTCTACTCGGTTTGAGTATGAGAAGGGTAATCTCGGCGAAGAGGAGGCTTGCGGTCTCGCCGCCGCAGAATTTTCTCTAGATCGGCGGCCGAAGTCAGCGCCGCGTTCCATGCAGGTCGAGACTTCCTCCAGATCGATCCTTCCATCATTACCCCCCTCCACGAACTCAAAGAAAAATATGACATTCGGCTGTTCGCCATGTCCAATATTATATTTCCGCATCAGGCTGGGAGGTTCTCCGCCACAAAGGTCGGCCAGAAGACTGGGCTCTCTTTGAGCGCATCTTCACATCTGCTGCGGCGCGCGAGCGCAAGCCGAACCTTGGATACTTCCCCCGCGTCCAGGAGTCCACTGGGATCAACCCTCGTCGCACTGCGTTCGTGGATGACAAATTAGACAACGTCGTGTCGGCGCGGTCCCTTGGGCTCAAGGGCATCGTCTTCACGTCATTTGACGAAGTCGCTCGCGAGCTGAGAACACTTGTGCGGAACCCGATGATTGACGGGGAGAAATACCTGCGCAACCACGCAAAGGAGATGAAATCAGTCACTGACATTGGTGTCATTCTTGAAGAGAATTTTGGGCAACTCCTCATCCTCGAGGCCACGGACGATCCGAGTCTCGTTGATTACATCAGGTATTCACGGCTAACTAACTTCTTCAAATGTACGGCCCTGTCATTTCTTTTGTCAGAAATAATGACTGACTGTTTGCGCTAGCGGGGGGAGTACTCACTACAGCTTCTTACCCCTGCGACCTCGACACGACGTCCCTCGCATGTACGGTGTCGGATCACTTCTCTCCGGAGGCGAAGAACGACATCATGAACGAGATTTTGACACTCAAAAACAAGGATGGCATTATCCAGACGTACTTTGACGTCACGCGCCCCCGAATTGGTACGTTTTCAAACATCCCACACGTCTTATACCCGTTGATGGTGTTGGAATATACTAGATCCTATTGTCTGCGTCAATGTGCTCACCTTTTTCTACTCCAACGGTCGTGGCGGCGAGCTCCGGGAGACCTTTAACTGGGTTTACGAGGTTCTGAAAAACCGAGGACACACGAACGAAACTCGCTATTACTATGGTCCCGACCACTTCCTTTACTTCCTCTCCCGCCTTCTCTCCGTATCCATCTACGCTCGTCAACTATTCCACAAGCGTGTCGCGGATCATTTCGGTGCCGAGGGGGACGCACACGCCCTCGCCATGCGCATCCACGCAGCCACGGTAGTCGACTTGTGCGATAGCCGAGATTACTATGAGCGGCTCGGGAGGATGCAAGAAGTGGATGGATCGTGGCCGATAGGCTGAATCATTGTGCCACTACGATACAAAGGACATTTTGATCGGGAATAAGGGTTTGACAACAGCGTTCGCGTTCGTTTGACTAGAGCCCTAGTTGTTTTCGCGGTCATCTCCTCGACTTACTAAGCTGGCAGACATATCCATGACACCGATCTCGATCAGCATCCGTCTGTATCACTTTCGAGTCATAGGTGTAAACATTATGTCTCATGATGATCCGATAATCTTCAGACACTGGCAATCCGCGCTCCCTCGGAAATATCCCTGCGAATATCATGATTCTTGACTTCGGATTCCCAGCTGTGATTCTATCGTCGCAGACACGGCTCTCGCCAGCACCCAGGATAAGTAGAGTGACCCAATTCACCCAGGCCACTCGTACTTTACACCCTAACCATGTCGCGACTGTCCATTGTGCACTGGAACGACGCATACCGCGTCACGCCTCAGAAAATATCCCCAAACGGCGATACGATCGACGTTACCCAGTTCGCTGCCCTATTGGACGACATTCGAAGCAACTGGAACTTGAGATCAGATGGGGCACGCGATGGCCTCTCACTATTCTCTGGCGATTTGTTTTCACCATCGATCGAGAGTACAGTGACCCGAGGGAGCCACATGGTGAGACGAGACCGTTCGCTTACGGCCTTTTGGGTTGATGTTTGGCGTAGGTTCCAGTGATGAACGAGCTTGCACCGGATGTCGCGTTGACGGGTTTGTGCATTATCGCAAGACCTGTGCAACTACTCTACTAACTCAGCATGTAAATTTCCTCAATCAAACTTACTTGTTTGTCAAGGCAACCACGACTTTGATTTCGGTGTGGATCCATTCGGCTCGTTTGGTGCACTATGCTGAGTACCGCGCCTTGTAGGATACCCACAACTTTCGAAGCTGGTCGATGACACAAAGTTTGTAAGTCGGTTCTCAAACGGAGGTTCACGCAAGACTTCTCATTTAACTTTGAGCCCTGGCTACTGAGCAACATCGTCGACGAGAACACTAATAATGTTCCGGAATACCTACATCTCTTTAAGGTGCTAGAGCGGTCAGGCGTCAGAGTCGGTGTCATTGGCCTCGTCGAAGAGTCTGTGCTCCATAGCGCTAGGATCGCATACCTTCTGACTCTGTTCTACAGAAACTGGATCAGCACGATACCAGCATGGCCGCCCAATTTCAAGTTCAATGACATGGCAAAGACTGGCCGAGAATTGTCTCAGCGATTGCGCGGGGAGCATCAATGCGACCTTATTATCGCATTGACTCACGCCCGGTAGGGGAATCCCACCCATGCACTCGAAGATATCGCTCATACGTTTGGTAGGGTCCCAAATGTAACATTGCGACTCACCCACCAAAATATTTGCTTACCTTCTTGCCATAGGACATCCAGCTAGCTAAGGATTTACTAGCTTCGTCTCCCTCTGCTCAAAACACTCATTCCATACTTGGCGAACATGGCGTAGACATCATCCTGGGCGGCCACGACCACCTCTACTTCGTATCGAAAGGTGTGACTACTTGGGAAGGATACGACGTTTCGATTCCGAGCATTGGATCTGAAGGTGACAACAGTGACATACTGGTGGTCAAGAGCGGAACAGACTTCAGAGAACTGAGCGAACTTACACTTGAGCTAGAGGATGCCCCTCCAGGTAGTATTAGGAAGAAAGTAATCAGAGCTGTCCATGGTGAGTGTTTATTGGTATTTTACCCTCTTCCGGAGAAGTTGCGCGGCTGAACCGCGTTGGTGTTCAGGTAAACACCATCAAATCCGGCCTGGTATGCCGTCTTCGAAGAACCTGCAGAACATTCTTCATGAGGTGCTGTCGTCGGTATCTGAGTCGTTGAAATCACCAGTATGCATCACCGACGTAGAACTGGATTTGCAATCGCATTTCTTGCGCACAAATGAGGTATGCGGATTTGCTCAGCTGGCCTGGACAACGTACATTATCATTATCTCTCGTGCAGACGGCGGCAGGAAATTGGTTCGCAGACGTCTTGAGGCACGCATATGACGATGCGTTATATACGAAATGTGGCAGCGGCTCTGATGGAGTTCTCATCAGTGCCGGGAC
>JBBPNE010000613.1:0-16369 GCA_038090735.1 Xerocomellus amylosporus | reverse complement strand
CCGCGGGACCACAAAGCGCCGCTAAACGAGGAATTCACTCCTGCTGGTGTCTTTTTCTGCGACACAGCGAGAGGGAGCTCCACGTTTAGCGACGCCAGGTGGCTTGATCGTTTTCTTTTTTTGCATAGACGGTCTTTCGAGGCAAAATATAGTGACATTACCAAACTTCGTCATCATATGCACCAAACGGTTATCTCGATTGTGTCCTTCTCTGTACTTACTGAGCTGACGTGCAGGTGGTTGTAAGATCTTTACGATGTATCCCGGTCACTGTATTGTTCTGTACCAGGTAAATGGCTCCTCAAAATGTCTAGGATTACGTGCCGAAGATTGCATGTGCGCGGATTGTTTCCAGTTGTCAACCCATGTCATCCGCACACTCGCTGAACATAGGGAGAGTTGGGGTAAAGGAATCTCTTTGTTCTTTCCTTCTATGATAGTGCACCATGACAATGGGCGAGACACAGAGACGTCGCTGCTGCAGCTCGAGGTATTTCCTGACATCGGCAGTTGCCAATTTGGAGGATCTCTATGGATATCTCCGAACTTGGTCTCGGACTTCAGCACATCCGACAAGGTGCCAGTGACACAACTTGAAATACCAAGCCCCATCTCAGACATGCACGATATCGTCGATCGAGGAAGTTTAAAATCGCTCGGAAGAATGTAGTCTGGTGACCAGACCTTACTATGAGGCTATAAGGCGGATTTTACCAGACCGTTTATTGACGGCTTATAGCCTCATAGTGGTACAAGAGAGAGCGCCGACTGGCAGTGATAGATAGTAGTGACCAGCGAATCCCGTGAGCTCCTGAGGCAAAATATTATCTCATCTCATCTTATCTACTTACCACCCACGCGGCCCGCCTGACTCGTGGCATGCATGCATCATGCATGCCATGATCTTCCTTCAAACCAACAGTTCAAGTTACTAGTACAACACACGGAACAATGTTGGGGCAGATTGCCTGGCGCATTCGAACAGTCTGGAATCCTCAGCAAGTTAGCAGGGTCTGTGCTCACAGAATGATGTCAGCCAAGCACAATGAGCATCGTCCACAGTCACGGTAGGTGGTCGAGCTTTATAGACTCTCCAGTGCACCCCTAAGTCATCCTCGTCTCTTTTCATCCCCTTAGTATTCCGCAGACACCTTCAAGAGGAAAACAGGTGACCCGCACATGAGCCCCACAAGCCGTTATCTGATCCAATATTCCCCAGGAACATGGCAGGGGGGAGCGCCGCGCTCACACACCACTCAAGGAGTTCTTTTCCAAGTACTCTCCGCAATTCGACCATGACCCCGCGAAGTCTGCGTCGCACGAATTTTATCGTCTGTGCGATGAGCTCCGCTGGGATCGTGAAGACCCTAAAAGAGAGGCTGCCCATCGAAAATTCAAGAATGCGCTAGTCAAACAGTTCAATGTAATCTACGGCACGGACGAGAATGGCCTCGGCCAGTGGCAGAACTTGTGTCACGTTGTGGACATTTATCCGATCCCAGGCGATTTGAAGGCCTGCCGAAAGGCAAGCACATTTGTCCCCCTTTATTTTTGCGCATCTGACTCGTACGAACTGGCGATACCAGGCTGTTGGAGGGACATATGTCAACCTTGTCGACCTCGTCGACAGGGACGTTACAGGGAGAGACGTCCGACTTTTCGACTCTGAGCGTGAGCTCAGCGAATACACTTGTGCAACAGGCAAGTTTTTTCCCAAGAAAAATGCGTACGCAGGAGGCTTCTTGCGATACCTCCTGCGACACATTCTCAACCCTGCGGAACGGGTTCCCTCCCGTCACAGGATCAGAAAGCGCCGCTAAACGAGGAATTCACTCACACTCGTGCCTTTTTCTGTGACACAGCGCGAAGGAGCTCCGCGTTTAGCGACGCCACTCCGAGGTGGCTTCCCAGTGATCATTTTCTTTTTTGCGTAGACGGTCTTTCGAAGCAAAACGTAGTGACATTACCGAACTTTCGTCATCATATGCACCGAACAGTTATCTCGATCGCGTCCTTCTCTGTACTTCCTGAGCTGACGGTGCAGGTGGTTGTAAGATCTTTACGATGTATCCCGGTTACTGTATTGTTCTGTCCCAGGTAAATGGCTCCTCAAAATATCTAGGATTACGTGCCGAAGATCGCATGTGCATGGATTGTTGCCAGTTGTCAATCCATGTCATCCGCATACTCGGCCCGCTGAACATAGGGAGAGTGGGGGCAAAGGAATGAGCTCTCCTATGACCGTGCACCCTGTTGATCATGAATCGGTGTCCCCAGTTAGTCCAAGCATTGCTTCTTACATTGACAGGCTTATGGCCGTCATGACAATGGGTGAGACACAGAAACGTCGCTGCTGCCAGTGCAGCTCGAGGTGGGTGGTCCGAAATTGGCATTTCCTGACATCGGCAGTTGCCGATTTGGAGGATCTGTATGGGTATCTCCGCACTGGGTGACTCATTCAGCACATCCGACAAGGTGGTGACACAAATACCAGGCCCCATCTCAGACACGGGTCGCTTGCCACGATATCGTCGATCGAGGATGTTTAGCATCACTCGGTAGAATGTAGTCTGGTGACCAGACCTTACTTATGAGGCCATAAGGCGGATTTTGCCAGACCTTCTATCGACGGCTTATAGCCTCATAGAAGTAAGATTTGGTCACCAGATTAGGGAGAACGATCAACGGCGTAATCTGGATTCTGAATCATGTGTGAAATGGCATGTTGCGCCGTGTCCAACGGTGGCTGTCTCAAGTATCCTTCCCACCACCACCACTCGCCAATTTCTTTCCACCTCGACAAGCACTTCACCATGCCACCCACAACAAGAAGTCAGGTAGATCTCATACTAGCTATGCGAGGTTTTGTCTGACAATGGCCACACCCTAGAAATCGAAATCTAAACGTGGCAAGAAGCATCGTGTTTCGTCTTCATCGCCATCGCATCTTAAAGCCAACCGCGCTCCTCAATTTAGTCAGGTAGATCCCATACTAGCCACGCGAGCTTTTTTCTGACAATGGCCACACCTAGAAATCTAAACGTGGCAAGAAGCGTCATGTTCCATCTTCATCGCCATCGCACCTTGAAGCGGTTTTTGCCAACCACGCCCCGCAATTCAGTCAGGTAGATCCCATCCTAGCCACGCGAGCTTTTTTCTGACAATGACCACACCCTAGAAATCTAAACGTGGCGAGAAGCGTCACGTTCCATCTTCATCGCCATCGCATCTTGAAACGTTTTTTGCCAACTACGCTCCGCAATTCCAGTACAATGCCACAGCGTCTGCGTCGTTGGAATTTTATCGTCTTTGCAAGCAGTCCGGTTGGGGCAGGGACGATCTAGAAAGGAAGACGGCCCACAATAACTTCAAGGACGCCCTCGTGAACCAATTCAACGTCGATTATGGGATGGACGCGAACGAGCTCAGAAACTGGCAGAAACTGTGCCATGTCGTGCGCATCGATCCCGTCCCGGAGGGCCTCCACGCCTGTCGCGAGGCAAGCGATATAAATCCTTCATTCGCCGCCTGTTATCTGATCATACCAGGCTGTTTATTATAGCTTTGTAAACCTCGTTGATCTCGTCGACACGCCCAACACGGGAGTGGAGGTTCGGGTGTTCGAATCCGAGCGCGACCTCAGCGAATACACTATTTCGACGGGCAAGTTCTTCCCCAGGGAGAACGCGTACGCAGGAGGGTTGTTGCAGTACCTCTTGCGGCACATTCTCCACCCTCGCGACAGTTACTCCCGCCTCGAGGGCAATCGGCGTCGCTAAAGGGGGATTTCATTCTCGCTCGTGTCTCAATTGGGGCACTTGCGGGACGGAGCTCCACTTTTTAGCGATGCGATTTCGTTGGATATGTAACGTCTGGGCCCCACTCACGAAATAACGGAATGTATGCATGATAGCAGTTACGCACAGCAGGTACGGGAAATGCAAAGCGAGAGAGCAAACGAGAGTATACTGGAACTAGGCACCGAGATGGATATAAAGAATCCGCTGATCGAAGGATATATCCACAAATTCCATCGTCTTGTCCAGCGCGAACGCTGCGCGGGCGTGATCCAGACGACCAGACTCGTCCACCATATGCCTATAGAACATCGCCGTAATCTTGTTCGTCGCAGCATCGTCCACCACCCACATCGTCCCGATCACGGAAGGAAAGCCAATAAACTGCATCGCCGACGCAAGATGGATCGCCTCGTCCGGACTGTCTTCGTCTCCGACAGTCGTACGACACGCAGAGATATATGTAAATTCGGGATTCTTCAAATCACACCCGATGATCCGTTGGATTGTAAAGTGTCCGTCGTAGAGAGCGAACGCGGACTCGAATGGCTGATTTTGACTTGGGAGACCATGACACGCAAAGTGGACCCATTCGTTCCTGCCAAGCTCCTCAATGACCCTAAACGTGCAAGATTCCTCTTCGTCTATATGCGTGAATGTCGCGGGGCCATCGACGCGCTGACGAATATTGTCTAGCTCCGTGCCTACGGAAAGGAGTTCGCTCTCGCCCGAAGCATTGGCTTGACCGATGGCGACAACGTCCGATGGATCGCGCCGTCTTGCACGAATGAGGGCCGTCAGGGTTGGGGTGTAGGACCAGATGTAGAGATGAGGGAGATTCCGTTGGCCCTTCCGATACGGACCAGCAGCGTGCAAGGGCAGCACAGAGAACTCGCCGGTGGGACACCACCAGATGCGTGATCGGGATGGAAGGATCGTCTGAAGGAAATCGACGATGGGCGAAACGATCTGATCCCAGAGTTTGCGTAAGAAGAACGCAAGCTCGCTTGTACCGAGTGGAAAGATCATTTGCAAGGTTGTTCAAATCGAAGAGGGTGTCCTTGCGGGCGAAGGACAAGTGCTTCCCGGGCGAGGACAATGGCTTCATCAAGGTCCTCCATCGCCCCGAGGAGCATGTACCGAGTGGAGAGATGAAATGCAAGGTTGTTCAAAGACACCGACCGATCAGGGTGTCCTTGCGGGCAAAGGTCGAGTGCTTCCGGGCGAGGGCAATGACCTCATCGAGGTCTTCTATCGCCCCGAGCTGCTTGCACCGAGCGGAGAGATGAAATGCAAGGTTGTTCAAAGGTATTGACCGATCATGGTGTCCTTGCAGGCAAAGGCCAAGTGCTTCTCGCTCGAGGACAATGGCCTCGTCGCTCCCAGCTGGTTATAACGATCACCGAGATGAATTGCAAGCCAAGTCAAAGAGACGGATCGCATGGGGTGGCCGTGTGCCGGTGGGCAAAGTTCCAGTGCATCACGATCAAGGATGATCGCTACTAGTCCCTCCTCCTTGCTTAAACTTGGCGACGAGAGATTCTGCCTGTGAATGTAACTGTTCAACTGGTAGGTACATCAATTCACTGCTCCGCATGCGGTCAGACCGGGGCACGTACCGTCTGAATCCATGCCAGTGCTGGCTCATCGAACTTGATACAGCACGGTGAGACGACACGTGGGCGCTGGCACTGAGAAGGCAAGGATACACTGTGAGCTACTATCACACCCATCTCCAGTCATTGTCGTTGCCGGGAGTGAACGTTTGACGTTACAGTATCTTCGTTTACAACATGGACTCGTTAGTACATTTTCATCTTCGGTAGACATAGTCGGGACTGTAACCTATATGGTCTGTGGGTGCGTGTACGGGCAAGAGAGTGGATTGAGGCGATGTGGCCAGTGGGCCACATGGGAATATGGTGACTAGTACTAATCGATCGATCAAGTTCCGACAGATTTTCCTTCCGTGAAAACAGTGCCACTGTTGGCACAAGTATCCCTCCCACCACCACTCACCAATTTCTTTCCACCTCGAAGTACTTCACCATGCTACCCACAAGAAGAAGACAGGTGGATCACATTCTACTAGCCATACGAGTCTCTTTCTGACAATATGGTCCCGCCCTAGAAATCTAAACGCGCCGGAAAGAAACCTAGCGTTTCATCCCCACCTCCTGGCGGGTCGCCCTCGCATCTTGAAACGTTTTTTGCCAGCTACGCTCCTCACTTCCAGTACAATGCCACAGTGTCCGCGTCATTGGAATTTTATCGTCTTTGCGACGAGTCCGGTTGGGACAAGGACGATCCGGAAAAGAAGACGGCCCACAAGGAATTCAAAGACGCTATCGTGCAACAATTCAACGTCATCTATGGGACGGACGTGAACGATCTCGGAAACTGGCAGAATTTGTGCCATGTCGTGCGCATCGATCCCGTCCCGGAGGGCCTGCACGCCTGTCGCGAGGCAAGCGATATAAATCATTCATTCAATACCTGTTATCTGATCATACCAGGCTGTTTATTATAGCTTTATAAACCTCGTCGATCTCGTCGACAAGCCCAACACGGGAGTGGAGGTTCAGGCGTTCGAGTCCGAGCGCGACCTTAGCACATACACTATTTCGACGGGCAAGTTCTTCCCCAGGGAGAACGCGTACGCAGGAGGGTTGTTGCGGTACCTCTTGCGGCACATTCTCCACCCTCGCGACGGTTACTCCCGCCCCGAGGGCAATCGGCGCCGCTAAAGGGGGATTTCATTCTCGCTCGTGTCTCGGGTGAGAGACTTGCGGGACGGAGCTCCACTTTTTAGCGATGCGATTTCGTTGGATACTCTACATCTGGTCGTGTAACCATATGACTTGCCCTGCATTCAACTTTGAACCTGGTGATCCTCTTGACTCGGTGGCTAATTTGAACCGTGCTTGTGGTCACTTGCCATTCCTCGTTATCATTGGATAAGCCAAACGAGCAAGGCGATCTACCAGACAAGGTAAGTTCGCGCAGCAGTGTAAGAGGGCGATGTGTGGGTTTCGACCCACAAATTAAGGGTCACCGGGTGCTGTAGCTACTCTTTCCCGGAATGTCGTCGTGACGAACTTGGTCAAGAAACTAATCCACATTTGACACTATCAGAGTTTACATTCGCACAAAGTACACCCTGGTATGTAAAAGAAAAAAGAAAAAATGGTATCTTCATCACGAACCCAGACTCTGCAAACCCTGCATTTTCTGTTGGGCATTATCCGCTATCCTCTTTGCCCAGTTCGTCGGTGCGCTCAGAACATCACTCGGTGTTGTCGTCGTCATCGCAGTCGCAGTCGCCGTCGACGTGTCTGGCGCCGCGTTCGCCGCGGTGGTGGTCGTGTCCGTAGGCTGTGACCCATTGTTGTTATTCAACTGCGTTTCGACCTGCTTCCTCGCCTCGCCCTCAGCGATATGCATGACTTGTTGACGCGCATGATTCGCGAGCTACGCACGGCGATGACGCGGCAAGGTTCAAACAGAAGTGAGTAATCGGCCGCGGACGCGCGCGAAAAAGTCGTATCTCACCGAATTCACGAACCCTCCCTCGTCCTTTTTCTCGGCCGCGTTGGAAGGGCGGCCAAAGATCTTGGACCAGAATCCCTTGCGCTTCTGATCGGAAAACACGCGTCACGTTATAAACCATCGAAGAAGAAAAGTGCCCACTTTGGCATTCTGCCAAGTTAGAGTGAGACGCCGTCAGAGGACACGACAAAGGGGGGGAACGTACTGTAGTATCGAACGTCCCGTTCGTGTGTGTGTGTTGGACCTCGGCCATCGTGGGGTGTTTCAGGTGAGGACAAGTGGGGATAAAGTTGGGAACGACAACGAATGAGTACATACCACAAGATAAACCGTGGGGTGCCAGTGGGTTCCTGGTGCAGGGACGCAAGGTTCTTTCGACGGCTTAGGGCCATTATGAGTATGAGAACGAGACAATTATGTTAGCCCCAATGCCGAACAATCTGGAACAATTCACGATGAAAACATTTCTGTTTGCATGCAAGTTGAAGTCAGCGAATCGCGAAAATATGAACTTCTAGTCAAACCTGTCGTCGGTTGTGATCTGTTGTGATGCAAAACACAGGGCATTGTGCCTCTTTACCTCACGTCGTGAAGGGGCCGAAAGCCCCTGGCATCAGATGATGGTATCCAATATATTTATCCCCATACTACGGAGTTTGGTGTCAGACACTTTAAACTGAAATCATCTTCTATGAAAGGGAGACGTCGGCACCTTAGCTTACACGTGTGAGACGCGGCACCGTTACATTCGCCACAGCCTGCCCTCTGGCTAGGACGATCCAAGGAACACCTTTCGAGTTGACTCAGGAGTCGAGGCAAGGGAAAAACCTGGAACAACTCGGGAGTGCCTGGAAAAGCCATGACGAGCACAAGCCTGGACTAATCGCTGGGTCCGGCCACGCCACCTGCCAATCCCAACCCTATCGGTGTGGCATGGTCCGTGGATTCGTGCGCGAGAGCGGGTTGATGGCGGCGTGGCCTAGTGATACATGGGAAATGACTGATTTTCCTGTGCGTCCAGGACAAAACACGACGCTCGGAGCTTGGACCATCTCCGACTAAATAATGGGTCTCTTGTGCTGCAGGGCAAAGGGTGTCTCATTCAAAAACACAGCAGAATTCTGCATTGTTCAGATAAGGACAGAGAGTAAGAGACCGTGGTGTAGGAAGCGACGTGGAAAAGTCGAGAAACGTTATTAAGCAACATCTTTGACGGTGTCGCGAGACGGTCGATCCGGCCTTGAGACAACCAACCTCTGTCACGCTCATTTAGTTAGCTTGTTCAAGTTCTTCATTCCTTACTCCCTTCGTCATGTTCTCCTCTCCCTGGCTCGCACTGGGCCTCGCAGCTGCCGTCGCTGCTCAGCAGGGCGGCTCGATCGTGCAAGCGGGCGACACCCAAGTCAGCGCAATGATGGTCTGTCTCTTCCTTGCATCTTTCTTCTCCCTTTCAATTGGCCTCCTAGATGTTCCTCGGAAACACGGAAAAGGTCTACATCCTGGACAAGGCCGAAGGCAACGCTGCCCAAATCAATGGCCACTCTGCCTGGGGTGCTGTATGGTCCGCAGTCCGGGTTTATTTTGCTCCTTGTCACTGATAGCCCTTCAGGGACTTCAATACCCATCAGACCCAGCTTATGGACGTTTACACAAACACCTTCTGTGCTTCCGGAATGCACCTCCCCAATGGCTCGTACGTTACCTTTGGTGGGAATGGCGCAGTTGGCCCTGGTGGAGAGATCGGCTCCGTAAAAAACAGCGCAGGGTCTGGCGCGTACGACGCTACTTACCAAGATTACGACGGCACCAAGGCCATCCGTATCCTCAACCCATGTACCGACGCAGACAATTTCGCCTCTTCCCAGTGTCAGTGGTTCGACAACGCAACAATTCTTTCCATGCAAAAGCAACGCTGGTATTCCGCCGCAGAAGCACTTGCCGACGGAAGCATTGCCATCATAGGTGGCTTCGTCAACGGTGGCTATGTCAACCGCAACACCCCCAACACAGATCCAGAATACGAGGGAGGCGCTGCGGAACCAACTTACGAGTTTTACCCTTCAAAGGGCGATGCTACCGTCATGCAATTCATGATAACCACCTCGGGTCTCAACTCTTACGCCCACACATACCTCATGCCTTCTGGAAAGATGCTCGTCCAAGCCAACATTTCCACCAGTATGTGGCGATTCCATTCGTTCCACTCGTTTCATTCATCTCCCCACTCCAGTTCTCTGGGATCCCGACACTAACGTTGAAACCCCTCTGCCTAACATGCCCGGCAACGTCGCGCGTGTATACCCTGCATCCGGTGCTGTTGCCATGTTGCCCTTAACCCCTGCCAACAACTGGACCCCAACTGTCATTTTCTGTGGCGGTTCCGATATGCCGGACGAGTATTGGGGCAATTACTCATACCCGAATTACAACACTTGGACCTACCCTGCCTCCGCAGACTGCCAGCGCATCACTCCCGAGCCTCAAGATGGCTCCACTCCCGTCTACGTGCAAGATGACAATATGCTCGAGGGTCGTACTATGGGTCAGTTTATCACCCTACCGGACGGCACTATGCTAGTCGTAAACGGAGGTCAGAATGGTACCGCTGGATACGCCCAGGCCACTGGCCAGACCCCTTCTTTCAACCTCATGCCTTACGGCGAATCGCTGGCTTCCGGCCCTGTTGGCACTCCTGCGATCTATAACCCCAACATGCCAAGCGGCAGTCGCTGGTCGAATGCTGGTCTTGCGTCGTCCAACATCGCTCGTTTGTACCATTCTAGTGCGATACTTCTCCCCGATGCGTCTGTCCTCATCGCAGGTTCCAATCCCAACGTCGACGTCAATACGAGCACAATCTTCCCCACCACCTACACCGCCGAGATCTTCTACCCACCTTACTTCTCCGCCTCTGTCCGTCCGAACCCCACAGGCATACCTTCCACCCTCACGTACGGCGGTTCATACTTCAACGTCACTGTCCCTTCCAGTTCATACTCCGGTTCCGCAAACGCCGCAGCTGCTAATACCACAGTCGTCCTTAGCCGTGGCGGCTTCACTACCCATGCCATGAATATGGGCCAGCGTTTCCTGCAACTGAATAATACCTACACCGTGAACAGTGATGGGTCGTATCTCCTGCACGTCGCCCAGGTTCCTCCCAACGCAAACCTCCTCACCCCCGGTCCCTGCCTCATGTTCGTGGTCGTCAACGGAATCCCTAGCAATGGTACCATGGTGATCGTCGGCAATGGTCAGCTCGGGACCCAACCCATCACTACCGTCAGTGATCTCCCCGCTAGTGTTCAAAATGCAGATGCACAAGGTAGTGGCCAAAGCAGCCAATCCAATAGCGGTTCGTCATCGAACACTGGCGTCATCGTTGGCGCTGTGGTCGGCGTGATTGCCGCCCTTGGAATCATTGGTGCTGCCTTTGGCATCGTTGCTGCCCGCCGCCGGCGTGCTGCAAGTCGCCAACACCCGTCGGCTTCGTATGCCATGGGTGCGACACGTGCTGGTTTCGGCACGAGCGGTGCTGCTTCCTTGAGCAGACGAGCAGACGAAGCACGGAATTCCAACTCAAGTGCCTTTGTGCCATTGCAACAGGATAATTCGAGCATGGCATGGAACGCAAGCACTGTTAGCCTACAATCATCTTATAGAGACGACTATGACGGGCGAGCGCCTTACGATCCTTATAATTCAGAAGCAATCGGAAGAAGCAGCTCTGGACAGCGGCTGTAGAACAGATCTCGACGGACGGTATTTTTTTTTCTTTTTCTTTTTCTCTTTATACTATGGGGGCACAGGATGGACACTTTTTCTGTCTTTTTTCCCATGCGATGTTTGCGTTGTTGGAGACGTTACCTTATTGAATATGGACGTTTCTCGTTGCCGGTACCATACCTACATAACTGTGATCTCATCCTTGCCGACATCTTGCGTTTGTATAAGTGAAAACAACGCCTCCTGCTCAGTTTGATTGTCGGATTGTCGTTGAAATGTTGTTGGCACGACCAAGTCACAATCTATGTTGATACAAATATCGGGATACTACCAGGTACCAGTACCCTATTCCAATAGAATGATTGGATAGGTTATCCCGCTGGTCACGGTGATGGTTGTTTATTTCTAAAGCCTTTGCCAAACAACCGTAATTGGAATCAGTATCAGGCTATCGGCCACACTCCATCGCGAATATGGACTCGCTTTTCGCTAAAGCGGATGCGATACAACCCTTGTCAAAGAAAAAAAAGTCCTACGTCGACAGAAAACAAACCAAGAAACCAGACCTCGGCAAGAATGCCTCCGCAAAGGCTGGCCCGTCCTCCGACCGAACGCTCGCATCCGTCGCGCAAAACACGTCCTTGCCACGGTCGCTCCGTCCAAGCTCGCCCCCACCCGAGAACGTACCGAAGCACGCCCACATCAAAGACCTCCGGCTGCGCACGCAGCTCAACCGCCAAGCTGCCCATGCTGCACGCACCAAGACGCTCCTCGAGGACGCCGAGTTACTCTTGACCGGCGATGCGGGGTTGATGCGGGCGGAGAACGAGATGGAGAAGACGTGGCGGGCGGGTCAGGATGAGATCGTTCGCGGGGCTGGGCAGGAGGCTGCCAAGGGGCGTCAGGAGTGGAGACTCGACGGGGGTCCGTACCGGTCGCGGTATTCGAGAAACGGCAGGTGCGTGGGCGCGCGCCGCTTTGATGGTGCCGGTTGGATCTGACGACGTCGGAAAAGACACTTGGCTATCGTGGGGAACGCGGGGCACGTAGCCACGTTCGATTGGCAAGCGGGTACGATTCATGCGGAACTGCAGTTGCAGGAGACGTGTCGGGACATCACGTACGTGACTCTGCCATGGCGTATGATGGTGTCTCAATGGCCGCCAGGTTCCTTCAAGACCAATCTTTTTTCGCGGTCGCCCAGAAAAAATACGTCTTTATATATGATCGAAATGGCGTCGAGTTGCACAGACTGAAATCTCACATCGAGCCTACACGACTAGAATTTCTTCCGTATCATTGGTTGCTTGCGAGCGTCGTGAGTGCTCTGATCGCTGCTCTGGTCCTCTCCAAACGTCTTTTTGATAGGGCAACCCTGGGTACCTAAAATACCAAGACACTACCACCGGTGCGCTCGTAGCGGAACACCGGACGAAAGCTGGCGCTTGCCGTACCATGACTCAAAATCGACACAACGCCGTCATCCATCTCGGTCACCAAAACGGCGTCGTGTCATTGTGGACTCCGGACCTCCCTCATCCCGCAGTACAGCTCCTCGCCCATCTCGGCCCCGTCGTGGGTCTCAGCGTTGATCCCAGTACTGGAGGGCGCTATATGGCGTCTTCCGGTGCAGATGGAATCGTCAAAGTCTGGGATTGTCGAAATTGGAAGGGTGCTGTGAGAGAATGGGCGACGAGAGGGGGTGGTGCCGAGCTCGAGTGGAGTGCCAAAGGCGCGTTGGCAGTCGCCACCGGTGGAAGCGTGAACGTGCGTCTCTGTTCGCTTTGCTGAACGAGGTCCGCGTGACGGCTTAGTTGATCGTCGCAGGTCTACACGAAGCCGTCGATACAAGCTCCGTTTGCTGCAAAAGCCGCCCCGCCGCTTTACCTCACGCATTCGATACCCCACCGACCGCTCACGTCGGTACGGTTTTGTCCGTTCCAAGATGTCCTCACGGTCGGGCACGATGCTGGTCTTTCCAGCCTTCTCGTACCGGGATCTGGAGAGCCAAACTTTGACAGCAGCGAAGCCGATCCGTTCGACGACAAGAAGCGGAGACAGGAACGCGAGGTGAAAGGGCTCATGGACAAGGTCAGCTCGATCGCGACGCCAGACCGCACGCCGCTGAACTCGAACATCGTCTTTAGATTCAACCGGATATGATCGCCCTGGATCCGGACTTTGTGGGGTCGCTGGCACCGCCTACGAAACTGACGACGGCGGTGAACGAGAAGCATGACATCCCCTTTGGACGTCTTCCGCGCCTGGAGCGGCTCCGTGTGGAAGGAAAAGCAGACGAAACGGAGCTCGACGCTGGCGGGGATGCCGACGGCGCTGATGACGATGGCGGGCAGAAAAAGTCGAGGGAGGAGCGGGAGAAGAGGAAGATGCGGGGCAAGGGAAAGAGTTTGAAACGGTGCGTCACACCTGATCGTTTTGTCGAACCCGAGTTTACGTTGGGGCGGGCGACAAGGTATCTGAGGAAGCAGCGCAAGAACGTGATCGACCCTACCGCGGTTCGTATGATGTCCATTCCTTTTTTCTTTCTCGTCGACTTAGGTGGTGTTTGGCTTTCTAGGTTGCTATTCGCGCCAAGCTGGAGAAGCAGAGGGAGGAAAGGCGGGTTGCAAAAGCGATCGAAAAGGGGGAGATGGAGCCAAAGAAACCGTCTGCGCTAGATCGTTTCAAGCGTCCATGATGTTGATATCAAAAATGTTGCGGCTCGCAACCGTTTCTCCCAGATCATTTCTAGGATAGTTGTCCTTCTCTATGACCTCTGATTGAGAGAAACAGAATGGTACCCAGGAGACAACATTCAGCGCGTGACACGTTGATGTGCTGCGCACTCTTAAACAGTTTACACAGTAGTAGGTCATGCTGTTCCTTGGCCGCGAGCGTAGCCAGTTCTACGAAGTCCTTTACCACCAAGTCTACATCCCCTCCTTCCGCATGTTTTCTCTAATCTCTCGAGTATCTTCTGCAGGCGCGGCACGTATATCACCTTGAGCCCCGTTTGTGCAGCTCCTTCGAGATCCCATTTGTGTGCAGCGACCATCGCGACACGTCCGGGTGGGAGCCGAGGTGGTAGGTACGTTTCTTTCGTCCTATCCGACGACCACCGAGTCTAATCTATTATCTCAGTGCTAGGGCACCTATACACCCCAAAGAACTCGGTGGACAAGATTCCGCCCCACGGAAGTCGCTTGTTCTTTGCCTACACGATGGTTTGTGCGAGCGATGACGGACGTGACGACGACCGAGAGCGGGAGGGCTTACCGTCCAGGTCGTGCCACAGCTGGACGAGTTCTTTGCATGCGGGGTCGTCCCAGATGGTGGCGAGGTGGGACCAGCGCAGGGCCGCGAGCATTCGTCGAGTATCTAGCATCAATCATGTTGGATGTCGGGAGTGAAATCGTGGCATGTGGTTTTGCGTGCCTTGCGACGGACGAGATCGACGTTTAGAGTGCCCTTTCCACCTGCGTTCACGTGCGACTGAAAGCGTCGGTGAGTACGCGTCAGGGGGGCTGGCGCCTGCCGGGAAGGGACGCGAGTTACATGTGTGCATAGTATCCCTGCCGCCACTCGTTCGCAAAGTCGACGGCGCCCTGGTCTACCGGGGCACAGTCGTCGGCAGTCACTACGCGTCGTCGTCGTCATGGCAAGGCGGTCGATACATGGGACCATGGTGAGCGCTCCTCGACTAAGGGTCTGAATTTGGACGCACCTCGATCATGAAACACCCCGTTACTCCGGCGAGCGACTCCGTCGTGAACTAGTCGACCCGAGTGTGTTAAAAAATACGCTAGTAGGCGTCGACGTCGCGCAGGAGCGGGACGGCGTTGGAGGACATTCTTTCGGGGGTGCCAGTGTCACCGCTAGGATGGAAGTCTGTGGGTCACCGCAACCGTGGGTATTTTGAGAGTCGAACTCGGGTACTACTGGGAGGATGCACTGTGAATCCTAGATCGCTTGCAACTCGTTATCGGGCGATCACCGAGTCCAACATGTCGATCACACGCGCCGCCCTCAAATCAGGCGGACATTACATAAATCAAGTTCAGACTGTTCAGTGACTCCCACCATGGATTCAAAAGGTACTTGTGCCTTTCTGTCGCCATGCAGAGCAGTGACATGACGTACCTATGGTCCAGTTATACAGTTGCATTTGCGGGCAAATTTTCTCGTCGCCAGGTTCAAGCAAGGAGGGGGGATCAGTTGCATCGACCAGGCGATCGACCTTGATCGTGGTGCATTGGGACTTTGCCCACCCGGCCAACCCATGCGATCTGTCTCTCTAACTCACCTTGCAATTCATCTCGGTGATCGTTACGGCCGGCTGGGAGCGACGGGGGACCGTGAGGAGGCCATTGTCCTCGAACGCGAAGCCCTTGACCTTTGTCCGCAAGGACACCCTGATCGGTCAATGTCTTTGAACAACCTTGCAATTAGTCTCTCCAATCGGTACAACCGGCTCGGAGGGATGGAGGATCTCGATGAGGCCATTATCCTCGCCCGAGAAGCACTTGCCTTTTGCCCGCAAGGGCACCCGGATCGGGCGCGCTCATTGAGCAACCTTGCAGTTTATCTCTGCCATCGGTACAAACAGCTCGGGGCAATGGAGGACCTCAATGAGGGCATTGTCCTTGACCGACAAGCACTCGATCTTCGACCCCAAGGGCACCCGGATCGGTCGGCGTCATTGCTCAACCATGCAACTCAACTCTCCTCTCGGTACCAGCAGCTCGGGGAGATCGAGGACCTTAATGAGTCCATTGTCCTTGACCGAGAAGCACTCAACATTCACCCACAAGGACTCGCTCATCGGTCGGAATCATTGAACAACCTTGCGGCTCATCTCTCCTATCGGTACCAGCAGCTCGGGGCGATGGAGGACCTCAACGAGGCCATTTTCCTCGCCCGAGAAACACTCAACCTTCGCCCTCAAGGGCACCTCCATCGGTCAACGTCTTTGAATAACCTTGCAAATTATCTCTCCACTCGGTACAACCAGCTCGGAGCGGTGGAGGACCTCAACGAGGCCGTTATCTTTGCTCAAGGGGCACTCGACCTTCACACGCAAGGACATTCCGATCGGTCAGCGTCGTTGAACAACCTTGCAGCTCTTCTCTCCTCTCGGTACAGGCTGCTCGGGGCGATGGAGGACCTCAATGCGGCTATTTCCCTCGCTCGAGAAACACTCACCCTTCGCCCGAAAGGACACCCTGATCGGTCAATGTCTTTGAACAACCTTGCAATTTATTTCTTCGCTCGGTACAAGCACCTCTGGGTGATTGGAG
>JBBPNE010000612.1:0-16370 GCA_038090735.1 Xerocomellus amylosporus | reverse complement strand
TGAGTGACTTGAATTTGCTTGGTTCACGCAGTGAGTCACTGGTGTGAGCCAGCATAAAATGGGCGACTGCTCGTCAAGCCCAGGAAGTGGAAAGCCATGCACTGCAGACAGTAATCTGCCATCCGGATTCGGTTTGAATCGATCGCTTTCTTGACGGACAACAGACGAGGGTAGTTCATGCCCCAATCAGCCTGGGTAAAGTCGGGCACGAGGATATCCGGCTGTCATACTAACGTCGTCAACATTCAAATACGTCATTGAAGCGACCTACGCAATGCTCACCTCGTCCAAGTGTTGTGTTGTGTTATCAGGCGTGGACCGGCGGCATCGCGTCGGTCAGGTTGTGGCGAATTGAATGTCGGACTGTGAGGTCGCATCCTGGTATTCTGTGAAAACAACGAGATCGACGAGCGTGTCATGTCATTTCGGGTGGATGACGTTGAAGTCTGGGGGAGGAGAGGATACGACGCCACCGCAGACGTATCTGTGAATAAGTCAGCCCGAGTGACCCGCTCTAGGGGCCACGAATGCGACGCACTGTCCGATACCGATACCCATCTTAGACATCGCCTGAGAGAGCTGATCTATGGCAGTCGTGTTTGTGAAGACATCGGCGGGAACAAGACACGAGGCAGTGGCGACACCGGCGCCAATAGTTGTGCGTGCATCGAAGTTGAATCCGACAACGTCGACGGGATCCAAGAAGTTCGCAAAGAACCAGGCTTCGTAGTTGGTGTAGAGCGTCGATTCATTCGTCTTGATGGTGATGCCAGAAATCTGGGCAACCTCGTTGATCCAGATGCAACTAGTAAGCGCCATAGTAGTATTCGAGAGAAGGTACATCAGAGCGAGATTGTGAATGGATAGTGTCCTGACCGCCCTGCTTGCACAAGAGAGGGTAATGCGGAGTGGAACGAGTTAAGAAGGTTGACAAAAGCGCCCGAGCTGTTAGTGGTTGCCTCGGCATACAAAGGGGAATTGAGGCTAACGATGCGGCGATCAAATGACGGACTTCCGCCTCCACGTGAGCGTCGGCAGTGCCAGTGACGTGGGTAGCATCAGGAAGGACGGCCGATGCTTTGATGACGTTGTCTGCGCCTAAGATTGAGATGTGAACATCAGCGGCTGCCAGTCATAAATCGAGTAAGAGAGAAACGCATACCCAAGTCGAGGGTGGATGTTGTGGCTAGCACCCAGCGGCCAACCGCCACCAGCACCAACAGTAGCATTGGCACCGATACCGCCTGCGATTGTGACACCGTTGTCGAACGCGAACTGGTACGCCTCATACCACTCGTAGCAGGTGAAACAGTGATCGCTGCACGAAAAACGACAATTAACAAAGGATAATTCGCAATGACGGAGGAATTCCATACCTTGGACATTGATCAGCCGACTATCCGCCGGCGTAAACGAAATCAGAGAGAACGTGGTTCCCGTCCAATAACTAGTCCAGATCAACAAGAAGCCAGAGACCGCGTCTAAGGAAATCGTGTCTATGACCACCGCGAAGAGTCAACTCAAACAAATCATCACCTTGACATAAACCTTCAAGTTGTTCTGCGCGTCTTACATTTGTGTTCAATTCAGCTGAAACTTGAGTATGTAGTCGAAAGTGCGAGGTGTCTCAGGTTCGTCAGATTGAGAGTCTCAGGTACGTTGTACAGCCTGTCATTGTTGGTTCCTCGGCGCTCGCTGAGTCGCGTCAGCTCACGACAGTCAGATTCGTGTAACTTGCCAATAGTTGATAAAAAGGTCAAATTCTGACGCGGAAGCATTGTGAGACGGATCCAAAAGGTCGAACTGTCAAGTCGACTGCTTACAAGGTTTGATGTTATCTAATCTCATGAAACTAGTAGTACTATGACTACCGTCGTTCTCCCTCGTCCGAGTCACCCTGCTCAGCGCCAGATCTGGCCACTACTTATTAGCACATCACCGTTCTGTTGGCCCGCGGAAACATGCGGCTCCCCGCGAACAACAGCTACTATTCCCTCCCCATCGGCTACGGGACTCCCCCCAGAAGCCCTCCGCCTCTGAACCATTTGTACAGGCCAAGCCGTTCAGGGTCTCTCGACGACAAGGAACCTCCCATGACCTCCTCCGTGGTCCAAGAGGATGCCGGCGACACAGAATGCACCGGGAGCCTGAGCGCAAGCTGCGAAGGTCCGTTGGTCAGACATCCAGATTTATGGTTCTCGGATGGATCTGTGAGAGCCCGCTCGGCTTGACGTGGGGAATCGCACTAACTTTATACTGCTGGAGATTGTCCTTCAAGCTGAGAACACGCTCTTTCGCGTGCATAAATCCTTGCTTGCTCGCCACTCTGATTTCTTTCACGACCTGTTCACGCTGCCACAGCCCGAGGCGGATGGCAAGTCGCTGTCTGTGCACTCCTCGGGAGAAATCGAAGGTTGTCAGGTTCTCCGCCTCCATGATGCACCTGAAGATGTTGCCAACCTACTCACGGCGTTGGTAGACGGTCCGTGAGTCGTGCTGTCGCACTCAATCCCTTCCTTCGCTCATCATTCTTACACTACTGAAGGAGCTTTAGAAACAACGACCCTGCCGACTTTCAAGTCGTTTCTGGTGTCTTACGCCTTGCCACCAAGTACGTGGTGGATTCCCTGCGCGAGAAAGCCCTCAACCACCTCTCCGCCGCATGGCCGGCGACGCTAAAAGGTTGGGATACCCGCGAGGACACGTCACGCTCTTTTGAACTCCAAGCCGGATCAGAAAGCATATACCCATCACCAGTCGTAAGTCGGACGTGATTTATGTTCTCCGGACCTCACGCTGCTCTCACATAGGCTGTAATCAATCTCGCACGCGAGGTCAATGCACCGTCGTTGTTGCCCTCTTCTTTCTACGACCTTTCCAGATACAGCTTCTCACAAATATTTGACTATGGTGAATCGTTTGAAGAAGGTGCATGGCAGTGTCCTCTGTCGCCGATAGACATGCAGCGGCTATCCCTCGGCAAAGAAGCTTCTCAACATGCCATCACAACGTTGATTCAGTCGCTCGGATCCCATGCGCGCACGTTGATGGCCGGTCCAGGAAACGCCTTTGCCCACCACCAGCATCCGTATTCGCATGGCCATAATACCCACAGGACTTGTAAACGCGATTTCTCGGAGCTCGTGACGCTCGCCACGCAGCACTATCTCTTTGACCATCAACGTGGATGCACGGATCCGCTCTACGTCGCGGAGGAGCTCGGACAGCCGCTGTACGATCTGAGTCAACCTCTGGGTATCGACCGTCTGGGGACCTCGCGTCGAAATTTCGAGCAGGCTGAATGTCAAGCATGTGCAAGGACGTTGGAGACATGGGCAAAGAAGGAGAGAGAGCGGATGTGGAAGATGATTCCGTTGTGGTTTCGTCTCGATGTTTGAATGACGTGTGGCTTCGATGGGCGTCTACCGTGTGTCGGAGACTGCATTATGCTTTCCAGTTGTCGCACAACAGCATTTATGAAGCCTGTGTCTAATGACCAGAGCACCATCAGCGCTGAATCACCGTTTTCAGATCTACCACTTCATCGTTAAATGTTTTCGAGCCTCTAGCTGTAGCACGACCATGTATGTATGATATGATCTAGGCCGTAGGCCGTGGAACTGGTTTCCATCCGTGAAGCGCGGCAGTCCATGAATTATTCCACACTGAACGTGGGCCCTAAATTTAAGGTGTCTTGAATACAACACGACTTGCGGAGAGTGGACCAGGTAGCACGCGTGCCGACGACGGAATTCAAATAACCGTAAACAGACTCTCCTTGACATGTGGTGATGCGTTACCAACGTCTTTCTGTCTCCTTTACTAGAACTGGCCTACACGGCCGTGGTCCTTGCTCAGAATCCCACACTCCTTTCTCATCCCTTCCTTTGCGACTCATCAGCCAGCCGGCAAGCACTTCTGAATCTGTGCCCGAAGTGAGCTTTGTTGTCAGCAAAGTGCGTACCGTATTAATTGTCTTAATCCCGAATGAATAATCAAGAACGCTCAGTCTAGTACCGTCATAGTTCGGCGAGGATTAAGACTTAGTCCAGGTGAATATTTGTTTCGCATTGAAAGGAGATCACACGGCCCAGCATAACTCAAGGCCATACGCGAGTTGGCATGCACGCCTTCTATGCCAATCATGGAGCCTGACAATCTTGCTGACCATACCGCGTGATCTCTCAGTCCGCGGATTTGGGACTTTACTGCCCCTGTACCAATACAGATGGTACGTGCATCTTGTCTTTATTTTGAGGATACTTGTATGACCTGTACCGATGCTTCCAGTTCCAGGGACCCACTACCCCCCTAATGCGTTCCTTGTTTCTCTCCGTGCTTCTTGGGACATCTTCCCTCATTCCTGCAGCCCGGGCTCAGACATGGTAGGTCGTTGTGATACACTAGGCTGATTAGATATTCATGACACGCGTTTTAGGTGTGGCAAATATTATGACCCAAGTAAAATGCCTCAAGACCAAGCACCACCTCCTGGAGGAACATTTTCCATCCCTGCGTCGTCTCAAAGCCCTCTGCTTGCTTTCAGATGTGCACCTGCTATCAAACCTTACCTGGCCGAAGATGCAGGCTCGTCTGCGGCCATCCTAATCGACTCGCCTGTGGTGTACTCCAATATCCAGGGTGCGGAGGCCATTAACCTCCCTTCTGGTTCCCTGTCCAGCGCTGGAACGCTCGACGTGAGCGTTAGCGCTGGTGGTAAGGTACTTGCAACCGGCGCTGTTCCGCTGAATACGACAGCGTATGAAATCTCGTTTAGTCTCGGGGATCTGGCACCTCAGGTCACCCCCTACAATCTTTCTTGTCAAGCAACCTACTCGGGCGGTTCATCATCGTCCAGCTCGCAAGTCTTTAGCGCAAGTTCTGCGTTGTATTACTTGCCCAATCCGACCAACAGCACTGTTACGAAAATGGACCTGAGGACTGGCGCGTTGTTGGCGAAGCCTGCTAATGGACAAGGCGCTTATCAGCCTGTGTTCCCGATCGGTTTTTATACCGAGTTCCAATACTTGGCCGATAATCTTACTCTAATTGATGAATTGGCAGCTCAAGGGTGAGTGTCCTTTCTCTACCTCTTTCCTCAAGGCGTCTCATTTTTACCACCAAGGTTCACGATCGTGTGTATTGGATCCCGTGTTGTGTATTATCGCTAACAAATAGGTCAGGTACATCCCATATTCGAATCCACCCCGAGCCAGACAAGCGTGAATGAGGTGTTTGGCCGAATGCAACAAAACGGGCTGTACTTCATGTACGACATGCGCTACGTTTACCAGGACGCAGCCAATCTCACCGCGCAAGTGAATCTGTTCAAGACCTGGTCCAACCTCTTGGTCTGGTACACCGGTGACGAACCTGATGGGTCGTCAGACCCGCTCAATGCCACATCCACTGCATACAATCTTATCTACAACCTCGACGGCTACCATCCTGTCTCTCTTGTACTCAACTGCCAGGACTATTACTTCACGTCGTATGCTGCTGGAGCTGACATCGTCATGCAGGATGTGTATATCATCGGCGCCAACGTAAATACCTCCCTCATGTTCGATACCCCCTGCACGCCAACCTATGGCGATTGTGGTTGCGATAATTGTTTGCCCATCCCAGCCGGCCTCGACGATGCTGTCCCTCCTGCGAATGCATCCTCTATCCCCCTCCCTGCAAACAGTGGTCTTGGCTCTTTCACCGACATCAGCGACCGCGTGGCGAGTTTCCTGAACCGAATGCAAGTCGAGGGATGGGAACGCACCAAGGCGGTTTGGAGCGTACCCCAGGCATTCGGTGGCGTTGCTGGAGAGTGAGCATTATCCCCCGTCGCAACTCGCTGGCTGGGTTCTCATCCCCGTCTTCCTAGTAACTACTGGCTTCGGCCACCGACTGGCCAAGAATGGGTCGTGATCACCCTGATAAGTATCAACCACGGCTCCCTCGGCGCGGTCTCTTGGTCAGATCCCACGCCGGTAGATATTAAGGGTAACGCGTCCGCCTTTGCGCTCGCCCTCCCCAAGATCACACCCTTCCTCTTCGACGCGACAGCCGTCCGGTCAAACTACATGGTCGGTGGCGTCGACGTCGCCGTATGGCATGCGACGAACGGAACGCTCGTCATGGCCACCAATACGTATTACGTCTCCCAATCGGTCGAGTGGGCCAACGTGAACGTCGATGGCGACGGCGCGACGTCCATATTCTCGGGCGGGAGTACGATGACGTCGTCTGGGTTTGCGCTGCCCAGTATGGGCTCGGCTGCGTTCCTGTTACAGAGTTCTTTGTGAGTGCACATGCAAGATGGATGGTGATGGGAGAGCTTTTTTCTTTGACTGACCCGTCATTTTAGGAATCCCCTAAATGGGTCAAGCTCGAGTGGGGCACAAAGAACGCTCGTGAATGGCTGTATGACGATGGCAGTGACACTCGCTTCCTTGCTGTTGCTGTCATGATTGCAGTGAGACAGTGACTTTGTGCTAGCGTCGTTACGTAGAGGATCCAGCTAATTATCGGACGTTCTTAATATATCTCGTCTACCTCGGTAAACCGGCCTTCGTACTATCGACCTACACAGCAAGATCCAAAATCTCGATCACGCTATACTTTGCCATGGAAAACTGGAAACATATCCGGCCGGAATAGGGATCATAGTGCGGCAACGCGCGTGGGGTCGGAAACCGCAGGACCCAAAGGTATTCCGTGACCTTGGCCGCATGCTCCGGCCCGTCGATGTCACCACTTGCGTGCAGGTCATATTCGAGCGCTGAGACGAACCCAAACGTGCCTGACTCGATCGAGTAAAACACCCGGCTGGTGCCGTTGAAAGAGTGGTAAAGGAACGGAACTCCGGAGAGCCGACCGAAGGAACCGAGCAGTTGGAATGCGACGGTGCCGACCTCGTGTTCGTGGGATGTGTTTGTAGTGCTGAGACGGAGGTTGCCGTGTTTCGAGGTGGGAAGACGAGGATGGTAAAGATCGAACGCGTGCACTCGGATGGCGATGACTACGTCTTGTGTGATTGGGTCGAGGATGGCGTCCTGGAGGAGGACGGTGTTGTGTACGCTGATGCCGGGAATGATACCACGGTGGGAGGGGCTGAGAGGGGTCGAGGTAGGAGTGAAACAGCGATGGGTGTGCGGAGGGGGAAGCGCGTACGCCTGGACGAACGTGCACCATCCGGCGGCTTGGGTGTAGAACGACCTGGCTAGGAGTAGGTGGGTCGACGTCGAGATGCTCATGGGCCAGGTCATATCTGTGTTGTCCCTCCATTCTGGCACCTATGTCGCAGATGTTGAACTTTAATTGAGCGGAATGGAGTGCATGAAAGGACCCACCTCGGGTGCCTCCGACGTCGCATTGGTGAAGGAAGAAAGTAGGAACTGTGTGCGTGTGTACACGTCCAAGACGACGAGACGCCAATCAGCGCCGGGATCAGGACCGAGTTGACCTTGAATAACGATCACACGAGGACCAAGACTGATGTCTTTGATGACGAACGCGCCATGTTCGAACTGGTGAAGAAGATCCAGAGTCACTTCAGATTGCTCCCCCACGTTCAACGAATGGATCGAACTAGTAAAGACGTCAGTGTGGGCTTTGAATCGCATCAAATGTCGAAGCCCACATTTGTGTCGCCGTCTGCGTTTCCTCGCTCAAAACTGCGCATGCAAACGAGCGACCCTCGATGTCGATGGCAGAAACGCAATGAAACGACCTCAGTGTTCCACCCGTCGATCGGTAAATAACACTTGCACCCGAGTTGCTATCGGACGCGTCGAGGTTCAAGTCATAACAACGGACTTCCTCGCTGAGAGCGATGAACAGGAACCGCCCAAAGATCAAGTTCACACCGATGTCCACGCCCGTATACCGAATCTCTCTCAGCTTGCGCGTTGGTCTTTCCCCTTGGCCAGCACTACCACGCTTCCGGAGATTCCGATTGACTCGAAAACTAGAGACGAGCGCGGTTTCCAGGTCGTGTGCAGACTGTGAGGGGAATGGACCGGGTGGGCGAACGAACTTGGCCTTGCGATAGGCATCGCTCCATACGTCCTTGGAGTGGCTAATTCCGTTCAGGTACCGAGAGACCTGTGATGCAGTTCTACTCAGGCCCGAAGCACGCCGAATTGTATGGATGTCACGTACCCTGCGTATTCGCAAGATGTCTGGGATATCGAGGTAGTGAAATATGCCGTGCAAAATTTCCAGCGGAAGCTGGTTGAAAGAAAGCGACTCAATTCTGGAATCCGACATGCCGTGACTTGACTGCAGGCTCGTCAGCTGTTCCAAAGTAGGGTGGTATTTTTCGGTGTTGATCGATCATATCGGTATCAGATTGACATGCGAGGAGAAATTAAATTTTAATTGAGCGATATAATTATGAACAAATAAGGACCAAACACGTAAGTACCAAAACTGGAAGCTGCCAGGGCCCGGCGGCAAATCCAGGATCCCTTGCGAATGTTCAAGGAATTGAACAAATGGTCAATGAAGTCCAGTGCCTCGAACAGCGGATGGGTGCCCTGCATCAGGAAACACAACAGCAGATGGATGCCCGGCACCAGGAAATGCAACAGCAACTGCACAACATGCAAGGAATGTTAGATGTGGCGGAGACAGGTATTCTTTTGTTGACCTTGCCCTAACGTACATTCATAGTTTGGACTTCCTCATCTGACGGATTTCCAAACAATCCGAGCCCTCACAGATCAGGATCTTGACACGTACCTACAGAGGTATAACATCCCCCGTGCCGGGAATCTGAGCCGGGAGACAAAGATCATTAGGTTGAAGTCTTACATAGGCTGTAATTGGAGTGAGTGATGGACGTATCCTGTACTTTGGATCATGGTTGTCATCTTCGGGAACACATCCTGATTTCTGTGTCGTCGTATACGTCGCCTCCACGCCCCGCAAGTTGTGCGAGCCTCGTTTCGACGTTGTATCGCACTACCAACCACGACTCGGAAGCCTACCGCATTCGGCTACAATTTGACAGTTCGACTCTTTTGATCACAATGGTTCTGGGTCAGAACTTGACCTTTTATCAAATTCGCGAGGACATGAGAGGCTGTATGTACAGCACGTTTGCACACCTGTCGATCATCCCAGAGCCTCTCAATATTAGACTGGTGACCAATTGAAGGCGATTGCGAGTGTCATGCAAGGCCCAACCAACAAGTGCAAACAAAGGTGTCCTTGGATCAGTACGAGCTGGAACATGGCAGGACGGTCACTCAAAAGTCCTGGGATTCAACATGCTCTGAGGCATAGAATACCTTTTCCGCAGTCACCCATCCTCCAGCGCAGGACATTCGGCTCCCAGTCCTCGTCCTCCGCGTCCTTCCGAACAGCCGGATACACAGTCCTGTTCGCGTTGTCCGCTGGCCTGTTCACCGCGTACTATTTGGACGCACGCTCGGCGATACATCGATATGTGTTCACACCCGTACTCCGGTACGCGTTCGATGCCGAGACAGGCCATAAATTGGCCGTCAAAGTGCTGCGAAGCGGTTTGGCGCCTCGTGACCTCGTCAAGGACGACGAATCACTACGGTCACAGGTGGAGCATCTCTTGTGACGATGTAAAGCCCAGTAATATTGACTGATTATTGCTACAGGTCTTTGGTCAAGAGATAACCAATCCAGTCGGCCTAGCGGCCGGCTTTGACAAGGATGGGGAAGCAATAGACGGTACGTAAAACCTTGTCTCTTGTTCCGGCCAGACTGACGGCCGCCTGACCAGGTCTCTTTAACCTTGGTTTCAGCTGGGTTGAGGTTGGAAGTGTGACACCGAAACCTCAGGTATGGACCTAAATTCGCTGACCCCTGGCTGTTCCTTTTTGCAACGACTCAACTGCGCTGGCAGCCAGGCAATCCGAAACCACGTGTCTTCCACCTGGTTTCTGATTCTGCACTCATAAATCGGTACGGATTCAATTCGCAAGGAGCTGCCTCAATGATACCACGCCTACGCGCCCGCATACCCACATTCCGCGACGACGATGCAAATACGACTGCTGCTCTACGCCCTGGGTCAGTTCTGGCCATCAACCTCGGGAAAAACAAGACGTCGGCTATGGAGTCTTCGGAAGACTTTGTCACGGGCGTGAAGACGTTCGGTCCTTATGCCGATGTGTTGGTGGTCAATGTGTCGAGTCCCAACACACCAGGACTCCGGTGTGTACATTGTATTTCGTATTTCTGCCTTAGTTTACTTATGTCGAAAAAATACGACAGGGGGCTTCAAAATCGGGAATTGTTAGAAAGTTTGCTTGCGGATGTAACAAAGGCTCGTGACGAGCTCGAGCCCTCTCCAATAACGTCGCATCGGCCACGTCTAGTCCTCAAGATTGCGCCAGACCTTCAAGAAAGCCAGATAGTCGAAATGGCGGAAGTCATCAGGAATAGTGCGATCGATGGCGTCATTGTCAGCAACACCACTATCACCCGGCCATCGTCTTTGATCGACCGTAAGCACGTCTCGTTTGCCGCGTGCACCCTCACCGATTGCATTTGTGAACCGCAGCCAACAAGTCAGAGGTCGGTGGCCTCTCGGGGAAGCCGTTGAAGCCCTATTCGCTTCAGGCGCTGAAAACGCTCCGCGCACACCTGCCTTCGAGCATTCCGCTTATCGGGTGTGGGGGTATATCTTCTGGTGCGGACGCGCTCGAGTATGCGCGTGCAGGGGCATCGTTGATACAGGTATACACCGGCTTTGGGTATGACGGCGTGGGTACGTGTCGGCGTATCAAGGATGAGCTCAGTTCGCTACTGAAAGCGGAGGGCAAGACGTGGAGAGGGGTGGTCGATGAGGCGGCGCAGACGTTGAGCTGGAAGGAACCGGAGCCTCAGAAGCCGATCTCGGTAGAGCCAAGGGAGGCTACGATAGGAAAACTCATAGAGGAGGCGGAGGAGCTAAAGGTGCTACTGGACCGACTGGCGGAGAAGACGGAGCGGTAGGCACGCACCGCCGTATGCATAACATATGACTGTTGTTTCTCAGCGAAGTATCAGTGATGATCCCACAAAACATGCCACTTGAGCAAAACGAGAGCCTCTGCGTACACGCTACTGCTTGATCATGTTTGACGTTTGCCAGGTTTTTCTGTCGGTGGTAAGTTTTCTTCTCCTGCAGCACGGAGACTTTGGTGCTCCCCGCCAACAAGTGGCACATGTAACTTCCAAGTCTGTGGCCGTCGTGGACACTGGCAGTGCCGGCCTGCGATGCTGCATGCCCTCGTCGTTGACGTTTTGTATTGACATCTTAAATGTCGGCAGGGCCTCCTATCCTGGAAGGAAGGCATGATACGCGTTTAAAGAGTATCTACTCAGGGCATAATCAGACCTCTGAAGTAGTCTGTGACCAGCCCGTCTATGAGGTATTTCCAAGGTTGATCAAAGAAATTGACGAGAGCGAGGACGGGGTTGCGGTCGAGGAGATACGATCCGCATTGTGTATATGGGCCACCGTATGGTCGTTGAAGGATCGATTTTCGACTGTCAGGCTCGTCTGATCAACAGTCTCAATGAGCAAGGTGCGCTACCGTCCAATGGTACAAACCCGTGGAGAAGGGGTGGTTGAAACAGAGGCAGAGTGGGCGGGAATGATGAGGCGATTGGATGAGTGATGGCAGAAGGAGTGGGAGACCAGAACAAGGACTGGTATTCCCAAACGAAACGACTTTGTTTTGATCAGCTGTCGTGCAATCGTCATAGATAAATAAGCGAATTTAAACCTATTGGTTGGGCTACAGCGGTATGACATTGCCATTGAGGAGGTGATGAGTGAAGCGAGGCCGGTCACCGAGTCCCGCGTTGCGCCCCAAACATTGACCGGCTCAGTAGTACTTGATTGCTAACAAGACAGCACATTTCCACACTACCTCTGGAGGAAGTACGAGCCCGTCTCTACTGCAAGAAAATGTCCAATGACCACCCAACGCCATCTCGAGATACAAAGACGCTCGTGAGCCAGCTACACGAAGAAACAGATCAGCGACGACACATCAAACGCGTCGACACCACGCTCACGTGTACGAATTCTACTAAATGATTCTAAGCAGCTTTGCCAGTAGGCTCAGGCTGGTCAGAACTACCGGAAGGGAGGCCTGGAGGAGGAGCGTTAGTCGAGTTGACTCTACGAGAGACTGCGAAACGAGAGTGCTTTCCAGTGGGTTTAGGATAATCGGCAACATCAGCAGGGATGAGAGGAGGGGGAGGGGGAGGAGGGAGAGGGAGAGGGAGGAAAGCATCGTTGCCACCAGCGACCGTATCGTCGCGGCCAGCAATTTCGGGGATGACCCCAGCAGCGGCAACGCCGAGGAATATGGATGCAAGAAGCGACAAGGTAACGCGCATAACGATCAGAGTGGGCGGGCTGGTGACGAAGGAAAGATGGAGGACGAGCGTTTGACTGGGGACTCTAGAGAACTCAGCGCGGACCGTTTGCCCTTTTATACATTCAAAGAAGTGAGATAAATCAAAATATTGGAATGTGCAGTGGGGTTTGCAGTATAGGATTGCCCGTTTCATGAACCCATGGCGGCATCAGCCTTGGGCTTGAGCGATCGCCGCGCATAGGACGTCAACGCCACCCCCCATAGTTAATTCGATCCTTACACGTTGATCAGAACCCGAGTGGCACGAAGAGACTTGATAAGTTCTTGACATGTCACTTGATGTTCGACCCAAATCGAATTCAGAGGACAACGCGTCGTCTCCAGCAATGTAGGTAACTTTACCTACTAATGTATGGCATCAGCGGTAACATCCACGATGAGTTGCAACCCACAAAGTCAGATCGCGCCATTCCCGGAGGTGGCCGTGGCGTCCGTCCTTTACTATGCTTCCTTCTGTGAATCCTTCACACAGAAAAAAGCAGAATAAATGACGGTCAACCTCACAACGTGGCAATTCTTGCACAACACCAGCGCGAAATCGAGAGACATGGAGCAATAGAGTCAAAAGAGGCTCATGTCATGTCCTATCCCAGTTTGGACAAGACCTTTGGAAATCAACAAACGTCAACAACTATCCACTTCTGAGCCAAACATCGCATGGGCTCATCACTCAGTCACAAATGCGCCCCTAACGAATTGGTATTACAGCCTCTCTAGGCACATGCGATGAAATAGACAAGTCCCTGGGATGCTGAGTTACGTCGTGCCCACTCTTCCTACACATGGTGAGTTTGCACGCGTGACGCCATCGCTCCTCCCAATCATTTACACCATACGCTCTTGGACTCACCATGGTGTTTGTCCACTGGTCCGTTGCCTCACGAAAAAAATACAAGGTATGCATTCGGCCGTAAGAAACTCCAAAATGGCACATCAGAGTATTGACGATTGGCAGAAAGGAAATCAACTTCTATAAACTGACCGAAGAGGAACGCGAAGCTCTCCCTAGAGCACGCGCACCAGCCAAGTTGGGCAGGCATGAGAAGGATGTTCGACCAATTTTATCGCAAACCTTGAAGGTTGGACATAGGCCGATATTATCAGCACACGTCGCGCAAGGTAACTTTCCTGCGTCGAAAAAACTTTGTTTACACGAGAAGTGGACACATCTCGTGCGTCTCTACAACCTGGCATGACCGCCCCGCGCGCATTGCGTGATACGTAACCCTTGGATTCAATGATTCAGTTGCTCTATGAGCTGACACTTCGGCTTCTGAACTGCCCCCGTTATCCCATAGGTAAGCCACATTGTCTCCCATTCTTCACTCCTGACCTTGTGTTGATCGGATGTTTGGCGCGTTCGTTGTAGGTTCTCATCGTCAGCTCGCGGTGGCGACGTCCTTGTCCAGTTCCACCCCGATCAAGAGCACCGCATCGCGTGTTTGAATATGATTTCCAGAGAAGTGTGCTTTCATCGGGTTCCTTCCACTTTTTGCGTATTCTGCGATCCTGATCATATCCCCTTGTCCGCGGCGGCGCCTTGATCTAGCCACTCCTAGCGCCACTTTGACCGTGGCGTCAAGCCATCTCGGAAGTCACGATCGCCTACTCACTTCATACGGTCGTCGCCTCCACTCGGGCGTATTCAAGTGAGGAAAACAACATCAGTAGCAGAACTTTGGACTCGCCTGCCGGTTAACGAATGAAATAGGAATGCGTCCGAGTTGGAAAATATAACGCAATAGCTATGGAGACGCTTTTACACTGAACGCACCCACAGCCAAGCAACCGAGAAGCATACATTGACGACGCTTGACGTCTAATCAATTGCGAGCCTAGCTCACCTCCTCGTCCTTTCTCATGCCACGGATCCCGACCCCAACGGGTCCAGGGTCCTCTCCGAGGAGTTGTAGTATAGTAGCATCACGGGTAGGCCTTGAGACAAAGTACAATAACCGTCGTACGGTCTCATTGTACTTCGCTAGTCATCCCGGCTTCCATGGTTCTGGGACGTACAGGAGCAACAACACGACCAACCCATAGATGGAAACTCGCACCGTGCACTTGTCTATCCAGGGCGACATGTCGTAAACGCATCACGGTAACCCAACCCCCTATCAATATTCATTTTGAAACTCTGGTTTTCTTGGCCCGCTCTGCACAGGAAGCACAAGCGCATCAGCGGGAGAACACGGTGGCTCAGTTCGGTTCTCATCCCCTTGATCAAATCGGTCGAACTTCGACGACACCTTCCATAAATCGAATGGTGCTTCAACGTCATACTTTCCACTCTCCATTTGTCCGCCTCTGATTGCGTGCTGTGTGCCTTGCCACCGCACGCGATGGTTTCCCGACCGGTGGAGAGGCTGTGAAGTTTGAACGCTGGCGCTGTGCTGCTCCCCCCCGTCGCAACTCGTTTCGGGTGCTTTAATTACCGGCGGGGTACATATAAGTATGACAGCGGCGACCATGTTGGTTTCATCTCAACCTGCGCCCACACGCTCCCACTGGGCCCCCCTTCTCTTGTTTCACTCTCTTCGACTGGCCGTAGACCTTGTATTTGACGACGGACGATTATAGTCGTCCGACGCTTTTCACGTTCATATCTCTCGGTTTCAGTTTCTGCGTTCCCATCGAGGGCGTCACCATCTGAATCGAATCTACCCACGTCGACGATCTGGCCTGGCCACCCCCATTCATCGACATGATCAAGCTATCCTACATCTTTTGTACGCCGAGGCGTATCAAGGTGCCCGGCGAATCGAGACGCGCGACGACGCGCCAACGATCGCGAGAATTGTAAGTTTAGACGCGCTTTTTTTCACGGATTCGGACGGGATTGATCCGTTCATGCCCGCGTTTCGAGATTTGATTTGATTCTGACGCGTGCTTTGCTCTAGTGCGGGCGAGATACCGTCGCCTTGGCAAATGAATTTATCAGAGATTCGAAAGTCGCTCGAATACGAGCGCACGGGCCAACGGGCCTGATCATGAAGCCATCCTATTAAAGCATCATCGAGAGGAAGAACAATATTAGATGCAGAAGATGGAAGGAGGAAATCGGGATCAATAAGGAAGGACAGATAACGTGTAGCTTTAGCATCGGATTGTCAACATAACTAGTTGAACACGCAACCATCAGACAGTCAACGCTTTGTTCGACGACCGTCCCTTGGCAGGTTTCGCCCGACGACCCTTGTCGCGCAAGACGGCATGTCCTGCTGCCCTGCGCTGCGCCAACTCCGCCTCGACGTGATTCAAATCGCGTGCGTCGAGGGCCCTCCTCTTTGCGATCGACTGCAAAATCTTGTCCCTGCGGACGTGGCCTGTGAACCGCCACGTCTTGCTCCCGGCCTGGGACATGCGAATCAACTCGTGTCGCCTCATGCGGGTGACCAACTTGAGCGCGAACCGCTCCTCCAACCACTTTTCCCGCTTCGTCCGCTCCAACTTGTCCATGTCCTCCAGGTCCTGGGGATAATAAAAGGGGTCTACGAGACCGACGACGGCGCGCTTGTAGGTGCGGTGTGAGCCGACGGGTCTGAGACCCAGCTGTGTGCGACGCAGGGGCGAGATGTAGTTGGCCGTGCGAATGTATGTCGTCTTGACGCCGTAGACGGCCCAGAGGTACGAGCGCACGTCCGTCTTGGTGACCGAGGGCGGGATGCGAAAGGTGGCCTCGTAGGGGTTGTAGGGTTTACCGCTGGGGGTGTGGTTGCGGACGAGCTTGAAGACGGTGTTGGGGAGGTAGATTTTTTGGCCGACGACGCGGGAGGAGACGATGCCGCGGAGACGGGCGCGGCGGGTGTTGAGGGCGTCGAGCCACTCTGCGGGGGTGGGGACGTGGCCGTCTTTTTGGCGGAGCTGGCCCTTTGCGCGCTGGCGCATGTAGGTGGCGTGCTCGGAGGCGGTGAGCGGGCTGTCGGGCGGGGGGAGGAGTGCGGGGGGCTTCTTGAGCCG
>JBBPNE010000611.1:0-16388 GCA_038090735.1 Xerocomellus amylosporus | reverse complement strand
CCCACACCTGTCATCGCCTGCATGGTCGATCCAGGTTATTGCAAATCAAGTATTACTCGCAGCCTGGCGCCAGAATGGGTTATTTCTATTTTAAACAAGTTCACCCTTGCGCGGTCGACAGAGGAGGGTAGCAGAACGCTCGTCCATGCTGCCGTTGCCAGTGATCGCTCGATGCACGGCCGGTATCTGTCTTCTTGTGAGGTTGCTGAAGAGAGCGATTTCATATTCACTCCTGAAGGGAAGGCATGTTCTGCCAAGGTCTGGGTAAGGACTGCTATTGGTGTCTCTCGATTCTTATCTCACTGATCCGATAGGATGAAACCATCACGCTCTTGTCTGGTATTGACGGCCGAGTCTCGGAGATTGTTGCAAAGTTTCTGCGGGTTGTTTCGTGATTGATACCGTTCTGTCTGGATGTGATTAGATGAGAATGGTGTTAAGAGTCACAGTTCCTGCACGTGACCAAGCGTGTCGTGTGTCTTGTAAAGAGACACGACGATTTCATCAAAACGCACCTTCCACGAGAACGACCATGGCTCAGGCCTCAGGATTCATCCAGCTACTTGAGGAGGCTAGGAAAAATTCAAGGACGACGCGCGGCATAGCGGTGATCTGAGGTATCTGAAGCTTTGATGCCCCTATGCGAAGATGTAAGCGACCCGACCGCCGCGCGTAGCCGTTACACCAAAAGGTAGAATACTGAATGGTTACCCATTCAGTATCACGGCGGTATATGTACTACTTACGGGACCTAGGTAAGCCAGCGTGCTTACAGAAGATGGTCGAGAAACCCGCTCTCGTATACGCGCACCTAGTGAAGAAGGCGATCCGGTGCGTCTATGGGTTGTGGGAGGAATACCCGCTGACGCTTGAAAAGGTAGGACGGTGCGCAGCAAAGTTTGGTCAGTCGTTGCAGAACACTGACTGTCCGACTTCGACCTACAGACGCCGACAAAGTATTTCGTACTGGTATAACTCGCAGCGCGCGGCCCATCGAACGACTGAAGAAAAGATGCCGGGACTTCCAGTCCCGTCCTGCCTCAAAACACCGATCGACTTCTTCTCGGTCGAGTGGAAATACTGAAGTGGATGCTCTCCGACGGAACCCATTCGGGGACCGTCCAGCACCCTCGACTTCTAAATCATGGTCTGCTGTTCCCTCGAGCTCTACAAATAACCCTTAGGAAACCTGCTCACGGTCGCTATGCACAACAGTAAGACAAATTGCTCAAAGCCACCACGAAACCCCTCGCGGCCGGGCCCGGGCCGTACCACACAATTTATCGGACAGATCATATTCCTCGACCAGAAGGGGACGGGTTTTCAGATCGATAATTGTGGGTAAAGTCGGAGTGGAAATTTCCTACAGTGAGAGCAGTCATGTGTTCTCTGAGTTGTTCCACACGACGACATCTCCTACGCGTTTCGCTCGCAGCAGACGCATTCTCAACGTGTCTTCGTAAACGTGCCCCTGTGTGTGCAGTCGAGCTTCTCAAACAAGGCGGAGCGTATTTTGGAGTCAGCTTACTCGCCTCCGTTTGCCGCTGGATGATGTCATAGTATCTAGTCTGGCAGGGAAGATGTTGGCACACGAGTTCAGGCGGCTGGGCTCGCCCATTCGCAATTCCCTTAATTCGTCTGGTGCAAATCAGCACCAACGGCTGTGCCGTCTCGACCTCGAACTGCAGACAGTTGTGACCAATATTCGGAAGTTGCCTGGTCTTTCCCATTTCCTTCGTCCCTCGCACTTCCCCGATCTCCAACGCGCAGCCATTGGGGACCCCGTCATCATCCTCAATGCGAGCAAGTATGGCCGTGACGCGTTCATCGTCTTCCTCGATCGAGATCCCGTTCATATTTCCTTGCAGATCACAGAAAAATCTTCCAAAACTGTCAACGGAGCTCCATACCTTGAGTGTGTGCGCAACGAAGGCCGAGGTGACGAAAGAGCTCGTGTTCTTTCTGCGCAAACTTTAAGATCAGATCGTTTCGCCCATTGTTGATTACCTCCAGACGACCTATTCGTCTCAATCACGCATCTGGTGGTGTCCCACCGCCTTTTCACGCTGCTAGTACGTATGGGAAGGCACAGAATCTCCCTCATCTCTTCATCCCACCCCACACCCCAACCCTGACCGCCATCATTCGTGCCAGACGGCGCGATCTATCGAATTCTGCGACTGAAGGGAAACATTTCATCGCCATCTGTCAACCCAATGCTGTTGGCGAGAGCAAACTCTTTTCCCCTAGGCGCGGAACTGGTCAACATTGGTCAGCACATCGACGGCCTCGCCACTTTCGCGAGTATAGATGGAGAGGAATCCTATATTAAATCGGCAATAGCCGTTCGAGTCCGCGTTCGCTCTCCACGACGGACACTAGGCGGCTTGACCCCCAGAACGTGCGTGGATGGTTGGCGGTGATGGGCAGTATGGTTGCTGAGAACGGGACCAGGGTAGTAGTCCGGTCAGCTCTGTTCCCCCACTTTCATCTGTCAGCATGCGAGCCGTCAGAATGACCGCTGAAAAGGGTACTACATTCAGGGCAGCAGGACCAGGACCAGGAGGCCCACCGGTGGTCCGAGCCCGCATCGCGTCCGGCGTCTCCAATAGGCCCCTGTGCGGCATCCGGTCAAGGATACTGCCGGAATCAGCCCCGCGTCGACCGCGAAAAGATTACCATCTGCAGGTCGTATGACGTCTGTCCCACACAAAAAGTCGCTGTAGGAGCGTCGTCGAAAAGAACGTGTGTCAGAAACCCTCTCCTTCCCCTCCCCGCGTATTGGCCGTGTGGTGATTGGGAAAGAACTGAGTGACCTTGGGGAAGCAGTTTCGACGCTCGGGGATGCTGTTGACCTCACCCCTGATGGTCAGCACGAGAAACCTGCTCGTCTTAACGACCTCAGCACCTCCTTCGCCACTCGTTTCCGGCCCGGGGAGCTGAGTGCCCTCCGGGACGCAATTTCGAGGCACAGAAGGACGTGCCACCTCTCTACTCTGACTGGGCGAACACAACCCTCCCTCGATGTCTCCCTCTCCCAAAAAGAAAGTTTGCCGTATCTCTATATCATGTATACCACGCAATATAAATGATTTTGCTTGGCTTATCCTGAACCGACCGACGCCGTGATACCCGGAGGGCCTTGATATCAGCAGAAACCAGTGCTCATTTACAATTATGAACCGCCAACTCCGAAGTTCCCGGTCATGATGGCGGCGGGCTAGCTATGCAAGTACGCGTCCTCGATACCACAGTTCAAGGAAAATTAAAGTCGTTCGCTTATATATCAGGCTTGCTCCCTTGTTCGTTTTCACCATTCAGTCTATGGCAGTGTTCACCTTCCGTCGATATTTTCGCGAGCAATGGCGTACTCTCCCTCTATACAAAGCAGTCGACGATGTCAGCTCGAAGACATTCCTTGTGACTGGGTCAAACGTCGGGCTGGGGTTTGAAACTTCAGTACATCTCGCGAAGATGCAGCCCAAGTTACTTGTTGCGACAAGCAGGGACCTGGAAAAGTGCGAGCAGGCACGAAAAGGTAACCATATGCAGTCAAACCGACTCGGAGTTCCGGAAGACTGACATGATGAAAACGACATCAAGCCATCCTTGAGCGAGCAGCTGCAAGCGGCGTTCGGAGCACAGAAGTGTATGCATGGCCACTCGAGTTGGGGAGCTTCCAGAACGTACGCTCCTTTGTTGACAAGTTCGCAGAGGAAGGAAATGGAGCGTTGAATGTACTCGTCGCGAACGCTGGAGTTCATCCTAGCGATTACACTCGGACGGAAGACGGTTGGGAAGTGATGTATTTACATTTCCCTTGTCTGCCCAATGCAAAAGATCTTACCAGTTCCATCACCCCAGGCTGCAAGTGAATTACCTCTCCAATGCGTTACTGAGCATCTTGCTCTTGCCATACTTGATAAACTCTTCCTCTCTAGATTCCCCTTCACGTTTGGTTTTCGTGTCGAGTTTTGCACATTATTTTGATACCAAGTTGAAGGCAACAAACTCGCAGAACAAGATCCTTGAAACCGTCAATCAGGAATTTGGCAAGAGGTCCGTGACTCTTCTGCTATGCATGTCGAGCTATGGCCAAGAGTAGTCATTATAACTAGCCGTGAGCGTTATCAACTTTCAAAACGTGAGTATTATATTTGATTTGCGAGGAAAAGCTGACCGTCTGAGCTCCTCAGTACTGGGGGTCATGTTCATTCGGGAGCTCGCGTCGCGTCTTCCTGAACCCACACCTGTCATTGCCTGCACGGTCGATCCAGGTTATTGCAAATCACGTATTACTCGCAGCCTGGCGACAGAATGGGTTATTTCTACTTTCAATAATCTCACCCTTGCCACGCGGTCGGCAGAGGAGGGTAGCAGAACGCTCGTCCATGCTGCCGTTGCCGGTGATCGCTCGATGCACGGCCGGTATCTGTCTTCTTGTGAGGTTACTGAAGAGAGCGATTTCATATTCACTCCTGAAGGGAAGGCATGTTCTGCTAGGGTCTGGGTACGGACTGTTACTATTGGTGTCTCTCTCGATTCTTATCTCACTGATCCGATAGGATGAAACTATCACGCTCTTGTCTGGTATTGATGGCCGAGTCTCGGAGATTGTTGCAAAGTTTCTGCGGGTTATTGCATGATTGATACCGTTCTGTCTGGACTTTGGATGTGATTGTGGCTCCTGCACGTGACCGAACGCGTCGCGTGGCTGTAAAGAGATCAACTTGGGCAGAGACGCATCCGTGTGAACAACCGACGACGACTAAGAACGTTCGATGCCCGCCCTGCGTACCTCTCAACTTGAACAGGAACGCGCTGAATATCGCGCGAGCATCACAGAGGCCCTTGAGGAAGACGAAGATCCCCTCGCTGCGTACGACGATTTCATCAAATGGACATCACGCACCTTCCCCGAGAACGATCATGGCTCAGGACTCATCCAGCTACTTGAGGAGGCTACTAGGAAATTCAAGGACGACGCGCGGTATAGCGGTGATCTGAGATATCTGAAGCTTTGGTGCACCTATGCGAAGATGGTCGAGAAACCCGCTCTCGTATACGCGCACCTAGTGAAGAAGGAGATCGGGTGTGTCTATGGGTTGTTGTGGGAGGAATACGCGCTGGCACTTGAAAAAGAGGGACGGTGCGCAGCATAGTTTGGTCAGTCGTTGCAGAACACTGACTGTCCAACTTAGACGTACAGACGCCGACAAGGTATTTCGTACTGGTATAGCTCGCAGCGCGCGGCCCATCGAACGACTCAAGAAACGATACCGGGACTTCCAGTCCCGTCCTGCCTCAAAACACCGATCGACTTCTTCTCGGTCGAGTGGAAATCCTGAAGTAGACGCTCTCCGGCGGAACCCATTCAAGAACCACAATCCAGCGCCCTCGACTTCTGCTTCGACTTCTAAATCATCTGCTGCTGTTCCCTCGAGCTCTACAAATAACCCTACCCCTACTCACGGTCGCTATGCACCCATGCTTGCTCCTCCGGCGCCAGGGAGACGGCCGGAGAAACTTCGTTTCAACCTCTCGCTGTTGTTTACTCCCTCTGGTGTTGAATATTCGGCTCAGGAAGTGCGTGCCCGTTCTATGGGTCTTCTGGGCAAAAAATGGGGTCCGCCGCCTGCTTCGGAGCTCCGTGATTCCTCGTCTGGTGCTGTGAAGGTGGACTTCAATGACGATGGCTCAAGAAGCACGCAAAATATGGGCGTTACTGCTGCGGGAGGCAAGCGAAAGAATGCCAATCCCGTCAATGAACCCACTGTCACCATTAACACAAAGGAAGCCTTGGCAGACGTCTTTGGCATGTACAACTCTCCAGACAAAACAGTCAAGCGTACCATGCCAGGTAGTAAGCACGCCCCTGTGCGGAAAATTGAGCCCATAGGCGGACGTAGAGTTGTCCCCGAATCCAAGTCGGAACCCTCTCGCACCTTACCAAAGGGCGAAAATGCGAAACCCCCGGGTCCAGGCAAGTCATTACAATGGATGGCTTTGGAACAGGTCTTGAGATTTGCCTTTGATAGCTTTCAAGCCATTTGTTGATGAAGACGCACCACGCAAGGAGAATCCTGCTCCTTCACTCAAGGTAAGCTCTCTTGCATTTCCAGTCGATTTATCCAGATTTTACTCACCCATATATACACTTTCTATGCGTCTTTTCTTCGCGTCTTTTCCAGTTTAAACCATATGTCGATGAACCTAAACAAGTTTCCGTTGCGCCTACCCCTGAAGCAGGCCGTCGGGCGCTCTCCCTCAAAGATTCAGGCGTTGCCTCGTGTAAAGACGTCTCTGCGAATCCCTCTACTACTAAACCGTCGCCCTCCAACGGACCGAAGCCGTCTGTACTCAAACCTATATCTGAAGAGTCACCAGGGTTGCCTGTCTTCTCCAAGCCCTTTACACCTGTTTCCCAGAAGGAGCCCCTCGTTCGGCCTGCACAGACAACGATTAGCCCTGACGTTAAAGATGAAAATAAAGAGCAGGCACCGCAACCACCTCAGACATTCGTTTCGTTCGTTGACTCGAAAACACCTTTCAAAGTATTTTCTCGTCCACCGGGCCAAGGCCAGGGCGAGAACCCAGTTGCAGGTCCTGACGGCGGAAGCGTATGGACACCGAAGCCTCCGTCTGCTGCGAGCCTCGGTATTGGTGCTAGCACGGGAACCGGTACATTCAAACCCTTCGTCGATAATGCGCAGTCGGTCGTGACGCCGGCTTCCACGAAGAGATCAAGTGTGCTACAACCACGTGCGATGCCTATGATCGAAGAGGCCTCAACGGACGAGTCGAGCGAGGCGGACCTACGTGACACCGCTGGAGATCCTGATGCAGAAGACGGACACGTCATTAGCAGTAGCAGCCGTAGTGGCTTTTCCGAGAGTGAAGATGGGTATGCTTATGAAGGTGGTGAAGCGGAAGCGGAAATGGAGGCTGCGGTCGTATCGTCGAGCGACAGCCAGTTCGACGATGACGAAGATTACCATCAACATGCACAGGGAGAGCAGGTGTACGGCGATGAAGACGCATTCCAGGAAGATGGCTTTGCAGACGAGGACGAGGAGAGCTATCGCCCACCACTGGGTGGGAGATTTGGCCAAATCAACGTCATGACTCCGATTACTGAACGGACCTGCGAATTTAGTACGAGAGGGTTCCCGGCGACGCCAACAAGCGCGACGCGACCTGGGGATGGTTTAAGCGAGGAAAGAGAGTGGAGGGAACGGGGAGGACAGGAAAGTGGTCGCTATGCTCTCGAAGCGGCAGAGAAGCTAGCCAGGGAGGTGCGCGAACAGGAGGAAGACGAAGACGGCGACCATCGCGACATGCGTGACAGCGTTCCATCGGGCGACCCTGAGCCCGTCGAGGAACGCACGGGGACGCTCAGCCTTTCGGATTCTCTGGCTGTCGTGTCTGCCTTTAGACCACCTAATCCTTGTGTTCCTTCCGATCCGCAGATCGTTTCAACTCTCCTTTCGCTTCTCCCTGCAGACGAAGACTTCCATGACCTCCGAGCCCAAGACGGAGGGATGTTGGATGGACTGCAGCGATTTGCAGCGTGGGTGGCGAGAAAGAGCGGGAAGGGCGGATCGACGGATGACGAAGGGGTGTCGGTTAATCTTAAGGAGAGGTCACTTAGGGTGTCAGGGAAACTTGGAGAAGGGGGTTTCGGCGCCGTGTTTTCCGCACGAGAGGTCACCAAATCTGGTGGTGAAGATGACGACGAGGACCTCGATATTGATGAGGATGAAGACGAGGACGAAGGCAACTCTTTGGTAGCGCTGAAGGTCGTGAGGCCCCGCAATCTCTGGGAATTCCATGTCCTTCGACGAATTCATAGGACACTCCCTGCTCCTCTGACGCGCTCGATAATTATGCCCCACGCGCTCTACGCTTTCCGCGACGAGTCACACCTTCTGCTGGAGCTCTGTCCGTACGGTTCCCTTTTGGATGCAGTGAACCGCGCCGGGCCGGCAGGTATTTCGCAACAAGGGGCTTGCCTGGATGAGCTTTTGGTCTTCTTCTTCACTATCGAGCTTTTGCGTTTTCTGGAGGGCATGCACGCTGCGGGCTTAATCCACGGAGACCTAAAAATCGATAATTGTCTGCTCCGTCTCGAGGAACTGCCAGGAGGAGCGCCGTCATTGTCTAGCATTTACCAGCCCACCGGAGAAGGCGGCTGGAAATACCGGGGGATCAAGGTCATTGACTTTGGGCGGACCATCGATACATCCCTTTTCCCCGCACTCCACAGCCAACAGTTCATCGCTGACTGGCCTACTGACGATCGGGACTGCTTCGAGATCCGCGAGGGACGTCCCTGGACATACCAGACGGATTACTTTGGCCTTGCAGGCATTGTGTACTGCATGTTATTTGGGAAGTACATCGAGGCATCGTCGGTGATGCATGCACCTGACTCTACGGATTCGGAGCCGATTTACAAGATCGCCACGCCGTTTAAGCGGTACTGGCAGACGGATATACTGACAAGGTTGTTTGACGTGCTGCTCAATCCCCGCGGAATCCGGGAAGACAGGAGCCTGCCAATCTGCGAAGAGTTGGGAAGTATGCGGGTTGAGATGGAGAGGTGGTTGCAGAGCAACTGTAATCGGAGCAGTAATACGCTCAAAGGCTTACTCAAGAAGGTTGAGCTATCCGCGTACACGCAGTAGTCCAGGTATAGTGACCAATGGTGTAGTAGCGGGCTGTAGCAAACACATACAAATCCGAGTGACGTATGTAGATGACTCGGAGATAAGGCACCTGAGGCAAGCATTTCCTCCTCCAGCACAGCGAAACATCCAAACTATGTATAACCAGCGACCTCACCCCCATGTCGCTATCCCATATGATGCCCGTGGACAACCACCAAATACTGAGGTTTATTCGTCATATGCAGTCGAACTCGGTTCCGCGTCAAGTGGTGTTCTAAACCCATGGGACACCCCGACGCCAACGGCAAGGCAGCCGACACTCCGCCCCGGCATTGCACCCCACACACGCAGTCGCACTCGCAGTGCTCTAGAACCCGTGCCACCCAATCTTGGCCTTCAAGTTCCCGAGGCACAAATATACAGATCTTCGTCTCAGAGACAGCCTGAGACAGCTTATGAGTATTACCACAGATCAAGCAAGTCCGATAGTGAACACACCCTTGGAGAGGCATATAGCAGCACGAGTGGCCTAACCTCGCCCTATTCTCCTTCAGTCAACCTTCCCGCAGATGAGGTGGGGGTTTCCTCTGCAGGTGTTGCAACAAGCGCGTTAATTTTGGTTGTAGACGGACTTCAAGCTCAACATGTTGACTCGACAGTTGTCCAATATGACGTATGTAATTTGACCTTATCTTGCTAGTAGTAGACTGAGACTCTTGTAGCCTTCAGTCGGAGGAGGGTCTCCGACGGTTCCAGCACGGTGAACTCGCAGAGAAAGATGAAGAGTGGCATTATCTTGTCCCTTCTGAAGCGCGCGAAGCTCTCGGAAAACGAGAAGTCGAACGGCAATCTGTGCTCTTCGAGGTATTCAAGTCGGAGCGAGATTATGTCTCCGACCTCGAGCTCATCAAGGAGGTAATGTAGCAACCACTCTCTTTCTTTCCTCGTACTCAAGTACAGCAAAGGTTTTTGTGGAGCCGCTTATGTCGGCTTCGCCATCAATAATAGGCGATCCAAACAGACAGCAGAACTTCTTGTCCACCGTCTTTTGGAATCTGGATCAAATTTGTATACGTCACGAGCATATGTTGGAGGACTTGTTCGAAAGGCAGCAGGAACAGCACCCTCTCGTTCAAAGTGTCGCTGATATCGTCCTTGAATGTAGGCCCATTCCCTTGCGCAAGTCTTGAAATCTGGCTCAACGTTCATCAGCCGCCTTTCAATTCCAGGGAGACTATGAATCCTACATTAAACATTATCCCCTTGCAGAGCAACGGCACCGCACGGAACTCAAATACAACAAGCGTTATCAGGAATTCATGCAACGATGCTCGCAAGATCCACGAGTCAGAAAGCGAGACTTGATCACATTCCTCTCACGACCCGTGACGCGTCTTCCACGCCTCAACCTTATTCTTGAACATCTTCATAAACTGACCGACGCTAATCACCCGGACTCTGAAGATCTCCCTATAATTTTATCTATCCTGAACGATTTCTTGAAGAGTACCCAGCCCGGAATCGAGGCTGCGGAAAATAAAGTAAAGTTCTGGGATCTATTGGAAAGCTTGACATTCAACAAAGGAGAAATTATTGTAGTGTATTTCGTTCTCGCCCTTCTTCTGTGCTGATATCCTGTCGTAGGAACTGGACCGGTATAGTGATACCCGTTCACTCATTTATGCCGGTGCATTGGTCCGCAGGTCCAAATCCGAAATGGACTGGAACCCTTGGTTTGAGCTCTATGTAGCACTACTAGACAACTTCTGTAGGTATTTCCCTAAGCAATTTTTTTTGGCTAATAGCGTTGCAGTGCTGATAACGAAGGAAGAGAAACGGGGAGGTGTAATGAAGCGCCTGGTTGTGTCTCGGGTACGCACATTTTGTGGTCTCACGAAGTCCATGTATAGATGACGTGTCTAGCCTATTCCATTAGAATACCTCAGGCTCGGTAGTTTCGATGACCCTCCTGACACTAGGAAAGAGCGCGTCGAAGAAGGTAATATTTTTGACAGTTTGCGAGGGGCTTATCGCTCGATCTACCCGTTCACGATCTACCATGCCTTTGAGAAGTCCACTCGGCGATACACACTATATGCTCCATCCGAATCCGTCAGAAAGAAGTGGTATGATGCTCTGGTGGATGCAAAAGGAGTCGACGATGTCAGACATGAGGGGAATCAGGTAACGCAACAGTTCTCAGCACGAATCCTTTCCTCAGATCCTAGTTAATAGTGGTTCGTGCCTCAAGTCATAGAGGACGGAGTCTTTCGGGTTCCGGGACATAGAATGGCCCGACATACGGCGTTGAAGAGGCCGCTATCTGGGAGAGTGATTCAAGCAGTATCTTTTGGTGTGTGCGAATCGATTGAGGTAGTGACGATTTTCTGACGGTTCTCAGTTGCTAGCGGCGGGAAACCCTTTATGGCAGTAGGCTGCTCGACAGGCATCTTCGTGGGTCGCAGAGGCGAAAGTGAGCGCCTTCACTTACATTCCGATCTACTCATAGCTATCGTTAGATTATCGGAATATGCTGTCGTTCAGGAATATCAAGAGCATCATTGTGCTTCAGGACTTCAACAAGATAATCATCCACGATGACAGTGACCTCGTATCCTATTCACTCGAAGTACTCGCACGGGTTGCTCAGTACCAGGCGCCAGCAAGCAGTCTCGATGCGTCTCTTGAAACCATTGCCGAAAACGTCCTTTGCTGCCAGGCAGGACAGATGGGGGACAGGACAATCCGTAACACGCCTTTACACCCACGCCGTATCTATCTGAAGAATATTGTTTCCAGTTGTTTATGCCGTCAAGAACTTCTTACAAGTTACTGTCCATGCGATGGAGGTCTGTCCCCCTTCTGAAATCCGCTTGGCGTCACCACGGGCTATGCAAAACGGCCTTCTTTCTTTTCGACCTTACGGCGAAGTATGAGGTGTTTTCTTTATTAGCGTATAAAATGCTGACGACAATTGCTTCCAATCTCAATTTAAGGTTTTGTATGTTCCCAAGGACGTATCTGCTGTTATGCCTCTGGCCAAGACAGTCGCGATTTGTACGGAACGCGGTATCGTCATCGCAAACCCAAGCAGGTACATAGTACGGAGTCCGCCCTACCATAGCTTGCTTACTATGTCACTTCAGTCCCTCTGCGACAGTTATTGCCGTCGTCCCAGACTTTGGTAGCGCTTCCCATAATTCTGCCGCAGCAGACCTCAAAGCTCGATGTGAGGATGCTAAACCTCTTGGACTTGTCAGACATGACACCACAGAACTCATGGTCATCTACGATAGTGAGTGACATACCATTTTGCTGGACCCGACTTGAGCTCGCTTGACAGCAATGGGTTGCTATATCACTAAATACGGTCAACCTACCCGTGACTCTGCGTACATCCGCTGGGAGATCAAAGCTACTTCTTTCGTACACCGTCCCCCTCACATTCTCCTTTTCTCATCGGAATTCGTTGAAATCAGGGATGCGCAGACGGGTATGCTCAAGCAAGTGATCGAAGCTGTCGATATACGTCTCCTTATCCAAACACCATTCCTGCGCGGGCCTTTGTTTGTCGCGATGCGCGGCCACAAGGACGATGAAAACGGGCTGAGTGATCGGATCGTCGAGCTTGTAGAAACTGCGGAAATTACGCCGAAGACTCCTATTGCAGGACCGTTTAAAGCCACGGAAGGGCTGTGGGATGAGTGGGACATAGACCCGAGTCGGAGTGTATGATCATACAGAATGTAATAACGGGCGCAACGGGCGCAACGGGCGCAACGGGCTACCTTACATGAGATGGACAGCAATATTTGGATACCGGGTAACTTATGCCTCGTAATGGGGAGATGTATGTACAAGTACGTATACTACAACGGAGGTTATTTTCGACTCTGACTGAACGTTATGCATGTTTCGACCATTGACTTCGCCGCATTTAGCTTGATACCACAGTCGTATCAGCGGGGCCAGGCACAATGGGTGCTACGTCCCGCATCTGTACAGGAAATGGTATCAAGATCATTTCGGCGTACCGCCCCGTAAGATGGACGGCAATTATGAGTGGTGGTAAGGCACACGCCAAAAAGACGGCGGCTGCAACGGCGGGCGACTGTACGACAATCACGAGCTGGACGACAGCCATACAGAATATACCGAGAAGGGGAATAGCATGGAGAAATCTAGATAGAGTAAGGCTATGCTAGGGGTAAATTAGATCACGAGAGACAAAGGTAAGAAAGGAAAACAGGCTGGAAGAAAGAGCTTACTGGAAGAAAACGGGTGTTGATAGCAATATGAAGGTTGATGGTATAAATAAGAAGCGCCAGCGTCGTCGCACCCAAGGCATGCGATGCTGAACTCGCATGGATGCTGTATCCGCAGAGTTGTTAGCAATGCACCGTTACAATCGAGAAATAACCAACGTGAGGAACGCCATGAGCTGTGGAATACATATTTCAGTTCTTAGGTGGCGCCAGCAAACATAAAACACACATACCAAGTTCAATGAAATTTTCCGCAGATCCTCAAGCTCTCTTGTGAGCTCGACGGAGAAGGGGGGCTCATCTCTTGGGTTGATTCGGAGTGAGCGGACAAACTCACGAAAGAGTAGAATACTGTGGAATACCATAGGGAAAGTAAGTGGTGTTCGTGTACGGGTCTTTCTCAACCACACACGAATATATAGGAAGAGGCGGATCGAACGCTGGAATCCTCGAGCGGGGCTGGGCATTCGGGGATAGCACGCTGGCATACGAAGTATATGCTATCTCCTAGGGTATTCGGAGTGCTGAAAGCGGGATGAGTAGATCCGCTGAGTTTTGGGCTCGGGAGTCTAGACCTTCAATGCAATTGCGCCAAGAATTGGGCAGTGCGAACATTGCTCGTCCCAAAATATGATGGTCTCGAACGCACTCGAAGCGACCGGCATCTGACGAGCAAGGTCGAAGACAGCACTGAATGGCAATTAGTAAGAGTAGGTTAATGTCAGGACAATTTGAAAACCCGGTGTCATCATCTATCTATGGAGAAAATGCCAGTGGTCTGGACAACTGCACCAGAAAGATGGCGCCCCTGTTCAGGGGTAGTGGTGGCTGAATTTGATTCGTTCGAGCAAACGACAAAGGCCTCGAACCTTTGTTGAGCGCTAACCACCCACAGGAACCACAGGAACCGACAGCGTCGGAGGTCTAGACCACCTGGGGACCACTGGGAGAAGAATGTCAAGGAAGAATTGGAAACGTGACTGCGGTTTGCTTCTTGAACTCTCACCGCGATTTAATACCAGAGGTTCAAACGGATCGTACTTATCAGTCCACCTCTTGTCCGATACAGCACCGCAGTTAGATTCAACAGCCTTGCAATTTCGGGACAGTATTCTGGAACCATAATTTCTGTGATCATATATAATTCAGGACATTTGGGGATAGGGAGGTGCAAGATTTATCATGGTGTTGATGCAACACGCGTGAGTACCAGTGATGGGTATTCGGGGTCCCTCGACTTGTCTGGAACCGAACCTTAACCAGACAGTTGGGTTACGGATCGTGCACAAGGATGCATAGACCTACGTGACCAATCACCTTGCTTGTCAAGGTCCTCTCCCGTGTTGGCTCCGTGTGCAAAACGTCCACAATGTCAAATAGAAATCGATAGAAAATTAATTGAAGGAAGGCCGAATCTCTGAATTGTCTAACATCCGTCCTATCAACCTCCCAACTGTCCACCCCGACTCATTGTCATCCTTATTCAACATCAGTGACAGGTTGTTCAGACAAAAAAAGGGAAAAATTGGGCGTTTAAGTAGTAATGATGATTTTTGTGGCATCTCACACCTTTAAGTAAAAGTAAATAAATAAATAAATAACTTCCACAAGCAAGGTCTTTGGCGGCAGCGCCGACACCTAGTTGTATAGGATAGTACCGCCGACGGGGGTTGGTACTACAAACCTTGCCGGAGTGACTCGGAATAAACGGACAGTGCACGAAATCAAGCAACCGTTCGCCGATCTCACCGACTCCGTCAACTTGCATCCCACAATCTCGAAGTTCAAACTTGTCAGACGAAAGATTCCTCTTCCATAGTTTTCGGCCTCAGAGGACCACATGATGGACGAATACAACCATCCCTCAACGTGACATTTACGTGACTGCTCTATTACTTCCCATTCTGTGATATTTGGTCCTATTGTGCTGCACGAAATGGATCATGGACGCTGCTTTCAACTTGAGTGGGGTTCTGTTCCACGCACTGCCCTTACTGTCTATTTCAGGCAACTTGTCATCGTGGGAAAATTACATCCAAAACCACGCTCCCACTTCGGTCGCTCACATCTTCTCAACACCCACTCGGAATTCGTCGGCGGCAACACCAATCGACTCAGACAGTCCAAGAGAACACATTCCAGCCTGACTGAAGCTGAAAATCAAAGGTTTTGAAATCTCGGGATCTCGGGATTTCGGGATTTGGTTCGGCGGTAAGTTTTCCTCTCTGCGCCCTGATCCAACGGTCAAACCAGTGTTGTAGCCATGCCACAAGGTCAGCAAACCATCCCCGAGATACAGTGGGCCATTGTTAGGCTTGCAAAATTTCTCGATCACGAACAGATTGGCATGTGTCTAAACCTTTCCACTTGCTCTGTCAAACGTGTTCTCGCCCACTTTCATCAATATGGAACCATCCCCAACCCAGGGAAAGACATCCTCCAGAAGGAGAAAGTCGGAAGGAAGCACCTTAGTGACATTGATGTCGAAGTATGTATGATTTCTATGTATTAGTGTGCCTCGAAAACTAACAGAGTTTATTACAGTTTCTTCTAGGTACTGTGCAGAAAACCCCTGATCTTTACCTGGACGAGCTTCAAGAAATGCTACAAGCGTCCTGCGGTACTGACGTCTCACGTGCCACTGTGTGGAGAACACTTCGCAGATATGGTTTCACGATGAAAAAGGTGAGTCATGACTTACCACCGATTCTTGTGATGATGCTCACATCTTCTTAGGTCACACGTGTTGCAGTAGAGCGCTCGGCGCAAAAACATCTCAAATATCTCACTCACATAGGAGCATAGACAGCAGAGCAACTCGTCTTTGTCGACGAGAGCTCGGTTGATCGCCGAACAACGTATCGCGGCCATGCCTGGTCGATCAGAGGAACCAAGGCACAACGCAAAGCATTCTTTGTGCGTGGCCGACGGTATGTAAATTACTATCTTTTTTTGATCGGGCTGACCATGGTAAAGATATTTGGTTCTCCCTGCACTCTCCCTGCAAGGTATCCTACGCTGCAGCATAGTTGAAGGCTCGTTCTGCACGGAGAGCTTCACGGAGTTTATTAGGCAACTTCTTGATAAAATGGAACCTTTTCCCGCCCCCGATTCAGTCATTGTAATGGACAATTGCAGCATTCACAAGCACCCCGACATTCGAGCGCTGATCGAATCAAAGTATGTGTTCGATTATTTGATTTTTCCATGCGCTGATCGCTAGAGCTTATGTATGTAGGGGGATGCAATGTGAGTTTTTGCCCCCATATTCACCAGATCTAAATCCGATCGAGCTTGCATTCTCTGCTATGAAATACCACCTTCGTCGTAATGGAGAGTATGCACGACTGGCCATGACGCAGCTGACGGAACAGGAAATCTATATTACACTGCTTGATGCACTCTATACAATCTCTCCCGAGGACTCGTACGGTTGGTTCGCGCACTGTGGATA
>JBBPNE010000610.1:0-16390 GCA_038090735.1 Xerocomellus amylosporus | reverse complement strand
ATAGCTAAATAATCCAGAAACCTTGGACCTGAGTGATTGAACAGATTCGAGGACATATGTTGCGTCTCCCACTTTTACAGAACCCCCCTGCGCGAACGCCCTGGTGATAATCCTCAGCGTCACGAGCAAATCGTGTTCGACGATAGAGCTTACTTGTCCGACTTCCCATAGTCTTCTGAAATCTTTCCGTCGCCGTCAGTTTTAGGCCACCGATAGGTCCGCTCCCAGTCAACCATTTGTGAAGTAAGAATCGAAGCACCCGCTTTCCCAGCGAAGCGATAATGATTCAGGGGATTATTGACATCTACTTCGTCGGTTCCATCAGGCTTTTTAATCGTGATCTTTGGCTTTCGAAAAACATTCGGGATGCCTTCTATGGCAGTTTCGCGCTTGGTCCAATCCCAGAATCTCGAGAAAACGTCAGGGCCGATGTTATTTTGTCCACGTCGTTACTTACGGGAAACGAAGCTCCTTTGCGGCTTTCTTCCAAGTGGCATTACCGGATTTCTCGGCATATTCAATTGCTTGCTCGACCACAGCTTGCTACTCAAGCTGTCTTAAATCGTGCAGATGATGGCCGGAATGCACGACTTACCTCGATTAACATGATATAAACACGGTGCCACGTTGGGAACAGAACCGCTGTCTGGAGTGTCAGCATGCCTCGAGAAGACCGGGAGGAAGGTACGGACAGCTATGGTAACAGTAGCCTTGAAATATACAATTTTCGTCAGTGCTGGTAGATCCTCGCAATAAAGAGACAACAATTTACCCCCCCACTTTGATTTTGGGTTAGCTATTTGCTTCCCCTTTGGGTCACCACTGCAAGTAGCGGTCGGTTGTACAATCGCAAGAATATATATATCATCTTACGTCCATGCACCATAGGGTAATCCGTGAATGCCAGCTGAGGGAGAGGTGAGCGATGATCGACTTCACATTTGTGTGTGCTTACCTATCTGCCACCAGCTGTTAGGTTTGTTACCGTACTCGGAACTCTCTGGGTCAGCACTCCTCAAATCTTGGATCTTATTCAAGCTCCGAATGAAGAGGGACCACTGAATGGGGTTTTTCATGAGATCACGGAGCTCCAGACGAGGCTGGACAGTGCCCGGGTCTTTAATACCAGTAATGACATAGGCGGTCGGGGTAGACATGGTCGGGGTAGACAGGTATTGCAGAGAGGCGACTTCAAAGGAGGGAATGCTTTGAGTTGGACCAGAATATCGTCGAGCTTTTATCTCCCCCAGACAGTTTGTTGCCACGCCAATATGATACACAGCATGACCGTTCTCTACACACCTGACATGACAAATCGAGATAACTGAAGTGGCGTTACTCACAGACACGTCCAAATTGGTTGGTATTTGTCTGATTCGGATGGACTAGAAGTTTCCGATTGAGACATCTAACAGTAGCTGATATCTTGCGACCCTCAGGTTCTCTGCATTCGCTGGGCGACTTTGCCGAATGGTAATGTGAATGGAAGGACAGATGATAATAACATGATTCGGGTCAGGACCTAGGAGCTCATGGATCGACGCACTCTCTGGTTTCCTAAGGTCGTCGACGCTCGACGGCTTGCCTCCATCAGGACTGCACCCAGATAATTGCCCGTGGGAACGAACGCTCGAGCTTCCTTTTTTGGTGAGTGCTCTCTTGCAGCTGGCTGGGATTCAACTACCGGCAATAAGTACCACCGGGCGCAACACGGTATAATTAACGGGTCGCGCCCCATGGTTTCGAATGGTCATATTGGAGATCTAGAAGCTGTACTTGAAGCTCGACTATGATATTGTCGGTTGGTGCGTCTTTCTTGCCAAATAGTCAGCCAAGTCCAAGTTGTATGCATAGAACCGCAAGAGTCAACTGCGTCACCAGGGAATATCTCCCATTCTTTGGGTGCCCCATATAGCGGTTCAGTTTTGATCCAGCAAGCTGGACCATAGCTTGTTCGGTTGCTCTTCGGGTGCCCCTGGTACACCGTACACGTGAGTTGCCTATAACTGGGTACCGTCCTTACGCCGTGATGAGTGGCCTCATGTCATCGTGAACCTCGATACAGTTTGGTTCCCAATGAGATCCGTTCCCGTTCCAGGACTTACCCGTCTTTGGACTCACCCGCAGAATTCCTCGTGGTGTAGCGTTCTCATTGGTGACTGGTTGATATCTCGCGGAGAAAGATCTGCACCACTCATGATCAGCTAACGGTCTTGATCATCGGGCCTGAGCGGGGAGTCGTGCATGGTTCGCATAATTTCAAACACCCTAATGGCCATATTTACGTACCCCAAACGTCATATATCATACCTCGGATCTTTGCGCTGACCTGTTGCAATCTAATCAGCTGGCTTATCATGAACGTCCTATTCTAGTAGTCTTCCAAGTTGATACGCCCAACCAGCTCTCTCTTCATCCGGGAATTTTCGCTTATAGCGACATAAATGTTTTGGGTTTCATTACACCCGGTCGATTTTCGATTCCGAATCCTTGTGATCTTGTGGTTGGATAAACTGAACTTCTGCTATGCCATGTACGGGTTTCTTTTCCCTGCTGCTATCATAATTTGTTTTGATCAAGTTCTGATACTACTTGATACTAGACATAGCGATAACCTTCAGTAAGGGCCTCGCCGCGGCCAGGTTCGTCCGCGTCTCCAAAACTGGTCTCGAGCTGGGTAACGCCCCGCATTTTAACCGTCACAGTGCACTATTTCCAGTAGACCATTTATTATATTGCAGGTAATTCTTCAATATCAGAATTCAATCAAGTCCTTCCATCGAGAGCCGACTGGCTGGCGAGCTTATGGTAGTGTCTCGTATTCTAGAGGCTTCTTTTAATCCACGCGTCGCCAACAACGGATGAGTCCGAGAGCAGGAGAATGGGGTCGACGGACACCATGCAGAGTGAGAAAATCGATCAACCGATCCGGGAGCTGCATGCTTATTTGCAAAACGATTCGGAATGTGGTCAATCAGATTGGTTATCGTACACGTTTTCCTTCACCTAGACCCGTTCCTGCTGTGGAATCTCACGGTCATCGGGGCACTTTGGAAGGACGGCGAGCTTATCATGGCGCCACCTTCAACTCCATCTTGATTGTGGGGTTCATATGCATGGCCTGATGAAATTAAGGTGATTGTTCAGGTGATCGACGGGCGCTGTTCGACGTACCCGAGTATGCTGTGCGGCGCGGTGTGGCGTACGGTGTGGCGGGGACGGTCGAGGGGCTCTGGATGGCGCATTGAAACGGTATGATGTGATCGGGCGACTCTGTGTCGCTGCAATGGGTAAAAAACGGTTCGAGCCGTCCCAAGGGGCCATGTTTGCGTTCGAGACGCTGTCGTATACTCGGATGGCAGTTCGAACCATACATTACGCTTTTCTTCCGATGCTGCTGACGGCGTTTGGGGTACTAGTACCGCAGACGTGCGTGAGGCAGAACAAGACGTGGCGCGCGTGATCATATGTACAGCGTGTGACAGAGTGGTGGCTGTACCCCACCCAATTCAGGATCACACGGGAGACGGCTGCCAAACCCTTCTCCAACTCCCCTCGCCGCGCTCTGCATCACCCAGTTTGGGGACGGCACCGCACGACGTGTGGACGTGCGTCGGCCCGCTCTACTGGAGCAGTACACACCATTACTTCGTCGATGTCGTCGACGGCACGTATTTCGCCAGTGGCAGCCACGTCCTTTTTCTACCTCTTCATGCCCGATGAGCAGCGTGCGCCGGGTAGTGGTGTACACGGGGGTCGCTCCAAGTATGCGCAGTAAGATCCCGAGGCGCGCAGATCTGCCGGACGAAGGCGAGCCGGACCTTCCCATCTTGGTCACAGCCTATCCGGCAGCACACGGTGGGGACAAAAAAGCCGGGAGGGGGGTTTGGACGGATGCATGGGCATACGGCAAGCACTGCGAGTCTGATCCGCGCAGATGAGCGACGGAGGTTGGAGCTCGATTGGAAACGAGGATTTCGTGTTTCCGCCTGTACCTTTGGGTTGGAGATAGCCACACAAATCTGAAACTGTACCCACACGCTCATACCGAGGCTCGAAGTGATGCTATTGGTTCGGTATCACCGATTTAGCTAATCAGGATGTCAATGCAATGCAACAAAATTCCCTGAGCACATCATGATGAGGCATCCCGTTCGGGTGTCATACAAAATCTTTGGTTCGATACTTCTCCCTTCGTGCTACAACAGCATTCAGACACGGCATACAAGGTAACTTTGTACCACTACACTATTTCACATACAATCTCTCCTTATTCCTCAGCTGGTGCAAGTTGAAGCTTGAAGTGCCACAATTGAGTAGGCTTGTACTGCGGGGGAATGGACTTGGTGGATATAATTGGTTCGATCGTAATCTGCGGTACAAATCAGAAAGTTGCTGTGTCAAGAGAAAACAAATTACCACAGGTTTGGCCTCGAAGTCAGGAGGGACTGTCCATCCTTTGCTCGGATCGTAAACTGGTGCGATACTGAACAGGGAACAGCTTAGCAGCACACCCACTGACTGCGGAATATGAGTACTACCGCTCACGTGTATGCTTTGTTATATTCCCTGTAGGTGACGATCCATTCGATGTCTTGATCAGGGTGAATGGAAGCGGTGACCACGTCCTTGCCAACCCAAATAGCGTCATACCCGCCTACAGCGAGTCGGACTCGATAAGTGTTGTCGCCCACTTTTTCATGTGCCCTGATTTTCCACTACAGCCGATGGGGTGAGCCTTGTACTCTGCGTCGAAACGAGAAATTACCATACAAGTTGGACAGACTCGTTGAGACGGACAGACTGGGTACCGACCTTTGACAGATCGACACTGGCGGGGTCGCTGCCCTTAGTAAGAGAGATAATTTTGAAGCTACCGATAGAGGGTTTGTCTGACATCGAGGGGGTAAGAGGTTTCAAGTTTGGGATGAAGTATGCGGTGCGAGTCGTTCATTTCATGGCCATCGAAAAGGGACCCTAACAGATGATACCCCAGCCACCATTCAGAAACCCTCGATAGTCGGGACCATTAGTCGGTCATATGAGTGCTGCAGATCTTTCTCCAGCGAGATAAGCCAATCACTGATCAGCACGCAACACCACGAGGAAGTCTGCGGGTGAGTCCAGAGACGGATAAGTCCCAGAACGGAAACGGAACTCAGGAAAGAAACCGTTTCGAGACTCGCGATGCGGGATGAGGTCACTCGTCACGGCGTAAGGATGGTACAGGCAACACCATGGGTGCCAGGGGAGCTCTGATAATGGATGCGAAGAGCGGCCGAACAAGCTACCAAAAGGTTCCAAACTCGCTGGATCGAGACTGCCACGATGTGGGTCATCCAATAAACGGATAATATTCCCTGGTGACGCGGTTGACTCTTCAAGTTTCCATGTGCATACGACTTGACTTGGATTCCGGCGGCTGGCTATTTGGCAAAAAAAGACGCACCACCCGACAGTATCCAGGTCTTTTGGTGACGCGTCATGCATGCACAATATGGAGAACCGTTGCGTCCGGTGGTGTTTGCAGCAGTTAAATCGCTGCGAGAACGTTCAAAAGCGGGGCATTGAAACGGGGCATTGTCGGATCGGGCCGGAGCGGGGCAGTGACGCACGTTGCGATTGAATTTTCCAACACAAACAACAGTCAGCCACCGCCGTACGCCCGCCCCACCGTCTCCCCTCGCCTTCTCCTCAAGCATCCCCGCTGTAACCCGATCTCGACTTGGGCGTCCCCTCAACACCCTCTAGATCACAACGACGACGCCGCCGCCGCTCTCACCGGGACCGAAACCGACCTCCCATCCTCTTCGTCGATGTCAGTCACTCTTCCGTCGCCATCGTCAAAAGGCCGTTGTCAAATCCACCGCCTACCACAGATATCTCGGCGGCGACTATGCCCTCTTCCAACACTTTGCCACCAAGTTCAAAACAAAGTACAAAAGCGACGTCCTCTCCAGCCCAAAAGCCTTCCGTCTCGGCGTCGGTTATGAGCGTCTCAAGTTAATATTCTCTTTGCCAACTCAGAGGCTCCCCTCCGTGTCGAGTCCATCATGAATGACGCCAATGCTTCCTCCAAGCTCTCCCGTGACGCCTACGAAGCGCTCATCGCCTCTCTCCCTGATGGCATCAATGTTCCTCTGCAACAAGCCGTCACCGAGTCAGGCCTCTCCCTCGACCAAATCGACGCTCTCGAGCTCATTGGTGGTACCACCCGTGTCCCTGCCGTCTGTGCACGCATACAGGGTGATTAGCTTGCAATAGGTCAGCCCAAAGATCCGAGGTCACATTGGAGAGGTTTGGGATGGCGTAAATATGGCCGTTGGGGTGTTTGAAATTATGTGAATGCTGACACGCTCAGACCCGATCGATCGATCGATCGTGTCTCGTTTCGATGACCGCTTTTGCAGTCTTCCTGCTCAGGAGTCCTGGAATAGGAAGAATCATATCGATCGGACTTAGAATCTTTACACATGTGAGTACTACTTTAAATGGTAGCTATGACACGCGGGAGCGTTAGACCTTTGGGGGAGTTGAAATTGTAAAGGCTCTTTTAGGTTGATTTGAAAATACAAGGTGGGAAACACGGAAAAGCGAACCAAAGGTCAATCGATCATACCCGAGTGTCGCTTGTGACGCTCTTCCATCATGATGCATGCGCCGGGGTGTTGTCACTGAATCCAGTCTGGGCGGAGCAGGATTCCCAAGTGCTCAGGTAGATACACTTGCAGGTTTCCGGTGGTGCCCTAGGGTCGTCCTCATGTTGGAAGCAGGTCAGCCTACATGGAAATCAGTTCGAGACCTCAGACTATAAAATCAGAGCGCCTAGATGGGCTGGCCAGCAGCGATCCAACGCTTCTAACACCAACCTCACAGTCGACCCACTTCTGCTAACCAGAATCTCCCCAGTTCTCTCGACTTCACCAGGTCTGCTGGCATACGCAGCGGCGAAAACGACACGACGTTCAGCGACGTGACCTCTGGTGAGCGACTTCCCCTGGGATGTTATCGTTTGACCCACTGCGAGGATTCCCCTTTACACAAAATATCATAAAGCTCAACAGCATCGAGCTCTTCAAATCGGACAACACCAGCACGGCCATTATTGTGGGGTTGAGAGTCACATACCTTGCGGCTTTGTCCGTAAAGGTAGTTGATCATGGGATTGTGAGCGGTGTGCCTAGCGCCGGCGTCCTCCGTAGGATCGCCATAAACGAACATTATCTATCTGACTTTTCTTCAGTTGACGAACTTCTTGTCGGAGCCGGTGGACGGCTTAAGAAAGTAGATGACGCAGCCAAGGTTGGGCGCATCTCGTTCATTTCCTTTTCCGTGTTCGACAAAAAGACCGGTCTCACGAGTGTTCAAGGTCAGGAAACACCCACACCAAGCAAACTTTGTGAGCATCGAGAGTTGATATGTTTTTTCCGTCAGGACCATTCGGTAGCGACGAAAATGTTGATGCTTCTTGGGGGAGTTATGGGCCAGTCATTGCGCTTCAAGGTACCGTTTCGGCAGAACGTATGTGCAAACCATGCCTAGTATCGTTTGTCGCTCTAAAGACCCCACGCAGTTGGTCTCACTTCCCTTGGCTTTACCAAGCTTTCTCAGGGTGCACTGGGCTTCGGCATCTACTGAAGAGTTCCGCAATGCGTTCGTTTGCCTCGAGTTCTCTGAGATTCAAACATCGTGTGGTCTTTGTTGTACGAAGGAATCGGCCGAATAAATCTGTTCGCGAGGAGTCTCTAGAAGTCTCTAAAATGTGTAGACCCGCAGGTCAAACACAGGGACAACCCTTTACACTCGGACCGCCATCCCGCTCGCCAGCCAACGACCAGCTACCAAGAGTGCAGCGACGCAGAGCACCACGACACTCTTTCAAATAGGATGAAAGAGCTTTGGCGTTGCCGTCCGTGGGAGTTGATGATTTGAATTCAGATGTGCCTATCGCCCTCCAGAGGGGTTGGGCGAGGGAGGCTGGGGAAGGCAAAGACGAGAGGGGAGTTGAAGAAGGCGGTGTGGTGGCCGTGGCCGCCAAAGAGAGCGTCGATGCGGGGGAGGCCGTAGATGACTTCGTACCACGGGGCAGGGCAGGTAGCGTCGTTGACATGATCATGATGGCGTGGCAGGCAAGTTCAAGATGCCAGGCGAGGTGGGACGCACCAAGGCGGACAATATCGCTGCAGCGCTGCTTCGACTCGAGGGTGATCACATCGAGATGGTGGCCAACATCTCCAAATCCCGGTCGCTCAACACGCCCTCCTTGCCCTCCCTTGTCTTGGATCGGAGCGGGGCTGTGTTCACGGGCCGACGCAAGGGGTGGTCGAGCGAACGGGGGGCGGGGACTGGCGAGGAGGGTGGTAAGAAGGCGGCGTTTGCGGCGTATGAGGCGCCTGTGCATAATGGGCCAAGATCATGGGCGGGGGCGTACTACAGTAATTCTAATACGAATAGATTCGCCTCGTGGTCTACGCCTTGTTCCGCATCGCCCACGCCATTGGAGGTTGGTCAGCTCAGCCTCGCTCGTCGCTCTCCTAGCCGAGGAAAAAGGATGTTTTGCAAGACGCAACCGACGGCGACTCGGAGGCGGGGGATAGGGTGGGATGGGGATATGGGTGGCGTTCGGGGGTGTGTTTGCGAACGGAGGCGATGAGGACGATGGGCACGAAGAGCAAGAGGAAACGACTCACAGCGTCACGGACGTTGGCTCGCGCACCATGTCCACGACGTAACTCCCGGGGACGCACAATCACTGGCATCTGGGGCGAAACGGTCGTGAGAGACGATCTGGGGATTCCGACGCGCGATTTCGCGAATCGGCCGCATCCAGAAGCGAGGGTGCCCGTGCTGTGGCCCGTCACATGTGTGTCCGTCCAGATCGTCGACGTTGATCCCGTCCGCATCACGATATGGAATTGGAAGACGGGACACCCGGTCGTGGTACGTCCACACGGCGCATCATTACCATCGTGCCAGCAGTAGCCTCCGCCCTGGCACATGAGATTTTTCGTTCATCCATAGCCGTACGTTGTTCGTGACGACCAGCAATGAGAGCGGCTCCCTCGAGCTCTTCACCTTTACCTGCGATCGCGCTGACTCGCACTCTTCGTCCGCGTCCCCATTCCAAGCCCAGCCCGAACCACGCTACGCCTAGATACCCACCTCCCCCTCACCCACGTCACCACTCGCCACCTCCCGGGATATACTAGAGTTGGCTTGCAAGGTAATCGTGGTCCCGACCGGGAACCATGATCGTCATTTCCCAATGTGATTTGAATCGTATGTTTTCAAGCCCTCCAATTGAACTCGGAGCATACCCTGGAACAGTTATACCAGACGCTCGCGCACGGCCAGTCGAGTAAACGGTAACAACGAGACAAAAAGATGCATGCAAGCTCGCATGCACACGCAAACGACGTCGGCTTGCATATATACACGCGGTCGCTCGTAACGGAATGCGTAGTAAGAAGATAAGTATTGAGTCGTCGAATCGAACACACGGACTGGACCGACGTTGTTGTACATTTTCCCAAGGACAACTGTCGTCACTCGTGTGCGGGTAAGAACTCGCCTTTTTTCAAAAGGACTCGTAGTAACAGGCTACTAATGACAGGGAAGGTATCCGAGCGACAGGCGTCGCTCTTTGCCTTAGACGTCCCCGCTGGCTTTTACACCGTGACCGTGGTACATCACAGTGAATGGAGAACCGAAACTAAGCCTTCGTCAGTGAATGGCGACGGCGTCGAATGGAATGGGCCGTTCCAAGTGCGAGTTTCCCGGAATTCTTCCAGTTCGGGTTAGCCCTGACAGAGTTCGCTGGCCCTAAGAGTGGTCTTGAAATAGATAGGCGAGAGATCACGAAGCACGCAGAGTCACAACGAACATATGACATCCTATTCCTGGTTCAAAGACGTACTACTCTTACAATCGTGGATGCCAATCGATATTGTACACTGAAAAAATCACGTCTGGACTCTGCTGGCAAAACGAAGATGAGGCGGTGTTTTTTCCTTTCTTTTTTTCTTGGCTTTTTGTCCAGGTTGGACTTTGTGAGCGGAGCAAAACAGAAGAACAAATCGTTGTTGCGGGTGGACTCTCAATGTCCATGTCCAAGTTCCTATACCTGTGAACGGCTCAGAATGTAAGCTTTGCGACGAACACCAGACGTATAAACCAAGGCACCCGCCTCGAACGATTTCCATTCGGCCTTGGGTTGGAATGTGCCATGAGACACGGGCTCCTCGAAACTTATGTCATCAGAGGGTTTCTCGGGGTTGAACGTGATAACGTGCGAATAAAGCGATACTTTGGGTACCTTGGTCTCGTCCAGTTTACTAAGTTTGGCAAGAGAGCCATCGGCGTCCACAGCAGCAAGTCTCGTCCCATCTGGCTTCACCAATCTCATCCCCAAATGTTTGTTAATCAGGGTAGGCAGAGCTTCGGACGGCCCCTTGTCATCCGAGTCCCAGGGGAGTTCCGAAAGATCGTATTGATCGATCAAGTGGAGGATGACGAGAGGGTCCAAAGGCATGTAGCCACGGATGTGACTTCCTGCAGCCTGTCGCTCTCTGCAGGAAGCGCATGTCCTGGGATCTGTGCGCCCGAGCACCGAGATGCTGTTTATGACAATGTCTTTTGCCGCCTCTTTTGCCGCCGGGGCTGGCGACGGCGAAGAGGACTTTATGTAAAGATCGAGACGATAGGATCCAGATTCGGGGAATACAAACTCTGGGAGTTCACCGCTCAGGTAGAACTGCTGCAGATTCACAAGTCCGTTTGCCTTTTTCCAGACGAAATCAAAGATACGAGACAGCCTTTTAGCCGGCGGATCGATCAGCTTTCGAAAGGCCTGATAGGCTTGGGCGATGAGCCCGAGATCATTCCATTCATTGAAGAGAATGCTCCGGTACCTCCTTCGGCGGCCCGGATCACAAGCTTCATCCACCTTGATGCCCCCGATAGGAGGGTATGTGTAGTCTTTCAAACGGACGTTTATTACATGGTGGTGTAAATGAAAAAAATAACCACAAACATTTTTTTGTTGCAATAGTAGCATGAACTAGGCCGCGCGCATCGTCTGAGGTCCAATATTCATTATTCTGTTTGCAGAAAGGGCCCAGACCGGTGTCGTTTTTCACTGTAGCTGTTGCATCCTGAATAAAGGTTCCTCCGCCGTTTTCTGGAGGACATGAATGAATGTTCATCCAAGGATACGGAATGGGAAATACACATACTGAATGGGACGATAGCTCCAGTTGAAGGGTTCCTCCAACCATCACCGATCCAGTATGCTGGATAAACGTACTCCCAGAAGGCATACAGACGGTCAATGTTGCAGTGATGCAGGTAGAAAATCGGGTCAAAGGCTTCAAGTATTTGGTTGAAAAATACGTTCCATAAAATTCAAGATTAATATTACCTGCATAATCATTTATAGACTGCCGTTAATTAGCACATACCCCAGTGGGAAGGCAACCGTAACATGCGTACCATCGTTCCAATACCCCCGACATTGAGATGGACCGTGTCATGGGGATCCTCGATGTTTGCAAAGCCCGGGGGCCACTTAACATCCGGTCCATTGCTCGCAAAAGATCCCCACCTACAGCGCGCTGAGTATGAGCCGTTTCTTTGAGAGCACAACCAACTTACATGTTCGACTCATATGAATCCTTCGTCAGAGGATATTGAAATAATCCAGCAACCTTGGCCCTGAGCCACTGAACAGGGTGGAGTATATGTATTTTGTCTCCCACTTTTACAGAACCCCCCTGCCCGAACGCCCTGGTGATATAACCTCAGCGTCACGGGCAAATCCTGTTCGACGACATGGCTTACTTGACCGACTGCTCATAGTCTTCTGTAATCTGTCCCTCGTCAGTTGTGGTCCACCGATAGGTCCGCACCCAGTTAGTCATTTGTGAAGTCTCAGTCGAAGCAGCCTGTTTCCCAGCGAAGCGATAATGATTCAGGGGATTATTGACATCTACTTCGTCGGTTCCATCAGGCTTTTTAATCGTGATCTGTGGCTGTCGAAAAATATCCGGGATGCCTTGTGTGGCAGTTTCAGGCTTGGTCCAATCCCAGAATCTCGAGGAAACGTCAGGGTCGATGTTATTTTGTCCACGTCGTTACTTACGGGAAACGAAGCTCCTGCGCGGCTGTCTTCCAATCGTCGTTGTTGGACGTGCTGGCATATGCAATTGCTTCATTGACCACAGCTTGCTACTCAAGCTGTGCTAAATCGTGTAGATGATGTCCGGAATGGACGACTTACCTCGACTAACATAACCAAAACACGGTGCCAGGTTGGGAACACAACCGCTGTCTTGAGTGTCAGCATGGCTCGAGAAGACGCGAGGAATATATGGACCACTATGGTAACAGTAGCCTTGAGATATACAAGTTTCGTCAGTACTGGTAGATCCTCCCAATAAAGAGACAACAATTTACCCCCCCAATTTGATGTTGGGTCAGCTATCTGCTGCCCCGCTGGGTCACCACTGCAAGTAGCGGTCGGTTGTACAATCGCAAGAATATATATATCATCTTACGTCCATGCACCATAGGGTAATCCGTGAATGCCAGCTGAGGGAGAGGTGAGCGATGATCAACTTCACGTTTGTGTATGCTTACCTATCTGCCACCAGCTATTGGGGTTGTTACCGTACCTAGACCTCACTAGCGGGTCAGCACCTGGGTCAGCACTCCTCATCTCTTGGATCTTATTCAAACCCCGAATGAAGAGGGACCACTGAGTGGGTTTAGCCATGAGATCACGGAGCTCCAGACGGGGCTGGATAGTGCCCGGGTCTTTAACACCAGTAATAGCATAGGCCATGGTCGGGGTAGACAGGTATTGCAGAGAGGCGACTTCAAAGGAGGGAATGCCTTGAGTTGGACGAGAATATCGTCGAGCTTTTATCTCCCCCAGACACTTTGTTTCCATGCCAATATACCCACAGCCTGACCAGGGTCCCTTCCAAACCCAGGCAAGGTTTTCGTTCTCTTCCGGACACCTGACGCGATAACTGACTTCCAAATTGGTCGGTATTTGTCTGATTCGGATGGCCTAGAAGCTTCGGATTGAGACATCTAACAGCAGCTGATATCTTTCGGCACAGAGATACAAAGCCGAGTGCCATGGTGCGACCCTTGGGTTCTCTGCATTCGCTGGGCGACTTTGCCGAATGGCAATGTGAATGGAATGGTAGATGATAATAGCATGATTCGGGTCAGGACCTAGGAGCTCATGGATCGACACGCTCTCTAAGGCTGGTTTCCTACCAGATAATTGCCGTGGGAACGAACGTTCAACGAAAGAAGCTTCCTTTTTTGGTGAGAGCGACGCGTCCTTTTGCCAGCAGATAGAGCCTCGCGCTCATCCGGGCCCCGTTTCGCTGACCGCTTTAGCAGTCTTCCTCGAGGTTTGGTATGTGCTCTCTTGCAGCTGGCTGGGATTCAACTGCCGGCAATACCACCGAGCGCAACGCGGTATAATTAACGAGTCGCGCCTCATGGTTTCAAATCGTCATATTGGAGATTAGTAGCTGTACTTGGAGCTCGACTCTGATATTGTCGGTCGGTGCGTCTTTCTTGCCATATAGTCAGCCACGTCCAAGTTGTATGTGCATGGGACCGCAAGAGTCAACCGTGTCACCAGGGAATATCTCCCGTTCTTTGGGTGTCCCACATAGCGGTGGGGTCTCGATCCAACTTGCTGGACCAATGGTAGCTTGTTCGGTTGCTCGCTTCTCTGGTACACGCGAGTTGCCCATAATTGGGTACCGTCCTTACACCGTGATGAGTGGCCTCATGCCATCATGAACCTCGAAACTGTTCGGTTCCCAGCGAGATCGGTTCCCGTTCCGGGACTTGTCCGTTTCTGGACTCCCGCAGAATTCCTCGTGGTGTAGCGTGCTGATTGGTGACTGGTTTATCTCGCTGGAGAAAGATCTACACCACTCGTGATCAGCTAACGGTCCTGACCACCGGGCCTGAGCGGGGAGTCATGCATATTTACGCACCCCAAACGTCTTCAATACCTCGGATATTTGCGCTGACCTATTGCAATCTAATCAGCTGGCTCATCATGAACGTCCTATTCTAGAAGAGTCTTCCAAGTTGATACGCCCAACCAAGCTCTCTCTTCATCCGGGAATTTTCACTTATCCGACATAAATGTTTTGGGTTCCATTACACCCAGTCGATTTTCGATTCCGATTCCTTGTGATCTCGTGGTTGGATAAACTGAACTTCTGCTATGCCATGTGCGGGTTTCTTTTCCCTGTTCGTCCGCATCTCCAAGGCTGGTCTCAGCAGGCTGGGTAACGCCCCGCACTTTAACCGTCACGGTGCACTATTTCCAGTAGACCATTTATTATAGACCCGCCCGCAGTACCCTACAACGTACTGACGAATTGCGGTTGCAATGCAGATTCGGATATACCCTATGATAATCCATCGGATCCCATCCTGATTGGCTTGTATTACAGGTAATTCTTCAATATCAGAGTTCAATCAAGTCCTTCCATCGAGAGCCGACTGGCTGACGAGCTTATGGCAGTGCTTGTGTTCTGCTTCTCAGAGTGAAAGAGACCGTACAACGTGCTGATCCCGATCTCATATGGTTTTGTATAGTACGGATTGGAAGGTCGGTAGATGTGGACGGCCGCGTTAATGTGTATTTTGATATCGCGTGCGAACGCACTGGCATTTAAGAGGGGTTTCACCACACCAACTGCATGGCCAGACGTTGTCACAGGTTCTCTAGAGGCTTCTTTTAATCCACGCGTCGCCACAACGGATGAATCCTAGACTAGGAGAATGGGGCCAACGGACACCATGTAGTGTGAGAAAATCGATCGACCGATCCGGGAGTTGTATGCATATTTGCAAAACGAATCGGAATGTGATCAATCAGATTGGTTATCGTACACGTTATCCTTCACCTGGACCCGTTCCTGCTGTGGAATCTCACGGTCATCGGGGCACTTGGGAATGACAGCGAACATGGCGCCACAAAATCTTGATTGTGGGGTTCGTGCGGGGCCTAATAAAATTAGGGTGATTGTTCAGGTGATCGACGCACGCTGTTCGACGTACCCGAATATGCTGCGCGGCGCGGTGTGGCGTACGGTGTGGCGGGGTCGATCAAGGGGCTCGGGATGGCGCATTGAAGCGGTATGATGTGATCGGGCGACTCTATGTCGCTGCAGAGGGTAAGAAACGGCTCGAGCCGTTCCAAGGGGCCATGTTTGCGTTCGAGACGCTGTCGTGTACTCGGACGGCGGTTCGAGCCATACACTAGGCTTGTTCTGCCGATGTTGCTGACGGCGTTTGGGGGTGGTTGAACAAGACGTCACGCGCGTGATCATATCGGTAGTGTGACGGAGTGGTGGCTGTACCCCCACCCAATTCAGAATCACGAAGACGGCTGCCAAACCACCTTCTCCAACCCCCTCGCTGAACTCTTCATCACCCAGTTTTGGGATGGCACCGCACGACGCGTGGACGTGCGTCGGCACGCTCTACTGGAGCAGCACACACCATTATTACTTCGTTGACGTCGTTGACGGCACGTGTCTCGCCAGCGGCAGTCGTGTCCTTTTTCTACCTCGTCATGCCCGACGAGTAGCGTGCGCCGGGTAGTGGTGCACACGGGGGCCGCTCCAAGTATGTGCAGTACGATCTCGAGGCGCGCAGATCTACCCGACGAAGGAGCCGGACCGTCCCATCTTGTACCGATCGCCAAATCCTAATCACGCCGGCAACACGCCGGTGTGCAAGCCTATCCGGAAGCACGCGAGGCTGGGGACGAAGAAGCCAGGAGGGGGTATTGGAAGCGCTACTTACCAATTGGTGCAGAGACAACAGCGTATGGGAGAAACCCAGTGAGTAGGAAGCAACTCACTTGAAGCTGAGAGTATTTGCAAGTAAGTCTTGCTAGGAAGTTATCACGCTTTGGGGTGCGAGAGAACTTAGATATATTGGGGTGTAAGACCCACGTATGTATTTATACGTAAAGGACTGTTTGTCCTTGTAGTGGGATAAATGCCATAAAGGGCGTAATCTATCCATAAAGAATGAATGAGATAAGCCATGAGCAAGAGTGGTGTGCTATGGCATCATAATGGTGCGATATGGCGTGATAATGATGTCATGTGACGTCATGGAAGATCTGAAGAAGTATGACGTCACAGGTCTAGAATGGTTATGTAAAGAACCAAATAGAGCAATAAAGTCACAGAGGAATACTTATCGTGTGACTGACTATCTAACGCATGAAAAGCGAACGAAAGTCAATAGTGAAATATGAGAACTTCAACACTCCACCTCGCTGTTCATGCTGTTAAGGAATATGGGATAATCCGTAACTTCCTACGATTTT
>JBBPNE010000609.1:0-16429 GCA_038090735.1 Xerocomellus amylosporus | reverse complement strand
CGAGGCCATCGTCCTCGACCGGGAGGCACTTGACCTTCGCGCGCAAGGACACCCTAATCGGCCAATGTCCTTGAACAGCCTTGCAGTTCATCTCTCCTCTCAGTACAAGCAACTCGGGGCGATGGAGGACCTCAATGTGGCCATTGTCCTCGTCCGAGAAGCACTTGACCTTTGCCCGCGAGGACATCCTGATCGGCCCATGTCTCTAAACAACCTTGCAGATGGTCTCTCCTCTCGGTTCAACCAGCTCGGGGCGAGGGAAGACCTCGATGAGGCCATTGTCCTCGACCGAGAAGCACTCAACCTCCGCCCCCAAGGACATCCTGATCGACCAGTGTCTTTGAACAGCCTTGCCGTTCGTCTCTCCTCTCGGTACAAGCAACTGGGGGCGATCCAGGACCTCGATGAGGCCATCATCCTCGTCAGAGAAGCACTTGATTCTTGCACGCAAGGACATCCTGATCGGTCAATGTCTCTAAACAACCTCGCACATCATCTCTTTTCTCAGTACGAGCTGCTCGGGGCGGTGCAGGACCTCGACGTGGCCATTGTCCTCGTCAGAGAAGCGCTTAACCTTCGCCCGCAAGGACACCCTAGTCGGTCAATGTCTTTGAACAGCCTTGCAGTTCATCTCTCCTGTCGGTACAAGCGGCTCGGGTGGATGCAGGACCTCGATGAGACCATCGTCCTTGGCCAAGAAGCACTTGATCTTTGCTCGCAAGGACATCCTGATCGGGCAATGTCTCTAAACAACCTTGCAGATGGTCTCTCTTCTCGGTATAACCAGCTCGGGGCAATGGAGGACCTCGATGAGGCCATTGTCCTCGACCGAGAAGCACTAAACCTCCGCCCCCAAGGACACCCTTATCGGTCAATGTCGTTGAACAGCCTTGCAACTCGTCTCTCCACTCGGTACAACCAGCTCGGGGCGATGCAGGATGTTGATGAAGCCATCGTCCTTGGCCGGGAAGCTCTCGAACTTTGTCCGCAAGGACATGGTGATCGGGCAATGTCTTTAAACAACCTTGCAGATGGCCTCTCCTCTCTGTACAACCAGCTCGGGGCGATGGAGGACCTCGATGGGGCCATTGTCCTCGACCGAGAAGCACTTGACCTCCGCCCCCAAGGACACCCTTATCGGTCAATGTCGTTGAACAACCTTGCAACTCGTCTCTCCACTCGGTACAACCAGCTCGGAGCGATGGAGGATCTTGATGAGGTCATTGTCCTTGTCCGAGAAGCACTCGACCTTTGCCCGCAAGGACATCCTGATCGGTCAATGTCTCTCAATAACCTTGCATATTGTCTCTCTTCTCGGTACAAGCAGCTCAGGGCAACGGACGACCTCGACGAAGCCATTGCCCTCGACCGACAAGCGCTTGAACTTCGCCCTCAAGGGCACCCTGGTCGGTCAATGTCTTTGAACAACCTTGCAGTTCATCTCTCCTCTCGGTACAAGCAGCTTGGGGCGATGCAGGACCTCGATGAGGCCATTGTCCTTGGCCGAGAAACGCTTAGCCTTCGCCCGCAAGGACACCCTGATCGGTCAGGATCATTGGACGACCTTGCACGCTACCTCTGTCATCGTTTCACAGGGTCGAAACAGCTACAGGATAAGGAGGAACTGTTCAGTCTCTATGCTCAACTCGTCCATGTGCCGCAAATTGTGTCTTCCGTTGATCTGTCTGCTGCTAGAGCATGGATCCGTGTGGCTGAGGATTTCCAGCATCCCACCATACTTCTCGCATATGAAACATCTCTTCGACTCCTTACTGAACATCTGGCCATTCTGCCGTCATTGCCTCAACATCTTGGCATCCTCAAAAACCTCACGTCGTCGCTCGCAGTAGACGCATTCTCGGCGTGTCTTCGTGAATGTGCTCCTGCGCATGCAGTCGAGCTTCTCGAACAAGGGCGGGGTGTCTTTTGGAGCCAGCTTATTCGCCTCCGTTCACCGCTTGATGATGTCACAGCATCTAGCCCGGCCGGAAAGACCTTGGCAGACAACTTCACGCGACTGGCCTCGCTCATTCGCAACGCCCTCAATTCGCCTGGTGCAGGTCAGCATGAGCGGCTGTGCCGTCTCAACCTCGCAATGCAGACAGTTGTGTCCAATATTCGCAAGCTACCTGGTTTCTCCCGTTTCCTTCTTCCCTTGCTCTTCTCGGATCTCCAGCGCGCGGCCAGTGGGGGGCCCGTCATCATCGTCAATGCAAGCAAATATAGCTGTGACGCGCTCATCATCTTCCTCGATCGAGATCCCGTTCATCTTCCGTTGCATATCACACAGGAATATGTTCGAGACCTGTCAACAGAGCTCCGTGCCTTGACTATGCGCGCAAGGATGAACGACATGAAGAGAGAGCTTGCCATCTTCTTGCGCAAACTCTGGGATCAGATCGTTTCGCCCATTGTTGATTGCCTCCAGACGACCCATCCGTCTCAATCACGTATCTGGTGGTGTCCCACCGGCGAGTTCTCTATGCTACCCTTGCACGCTGCTGGTCCGTATAGGAAGGGTGAACAAAATTTCCCTCATCTCTACATCTCTTCCTACACCCCAACCCTGACCGCCCTCATTCGTGCCAGACGGCGCAATCCAACGAATTCTGCAACTCAACAGAAACGCTTCGTTGCCATCGCCGAAGGCAGTGCTACTCGCGCGAGCGAAGGCGCGGAACTGGACAACATTCGTCAGCGCGTCGAAGGCCTTGCCACGTTCACACGCATAGACGGAGAAGAATCCTGTATTTCTAGAGTTGTTGAAGAGCTTGGCAAGAACGAATGGGTCCACCTTGCTTGTCATAGTCTCCCAAATCGGCAACAGCCATTCGAGTCTGCGTTCGCTCTGCACGACGGGCCCTTTACCATCCACCGCATCATCGGGTGCGATTTCAAGAATCCCGAATTTGCGTATCTCTCTGCAGGTCATACGACCGTCGGAGACGAAGAGAGTCCGGACGAGGTGATCCATCTCGCGTCCGCGATGCAGTTTGCTGGGTTCCGTTCTGTGATCGGGACGATGTGGGCGGTGGACGATGGTGAGACGAACAAGATCACGTCAACGTTTTATAAGCATATGGTGGACGAGTCTGGTCGTCTGGATCATACTCGCGCAGCGTTCGCGCTGAGCCAGACAATGAAATCTGTGCAAATACCCTTCGATCAACGGATCCTTTATATCCATCTTGGTGCCTAGTTCTATATGGTATATCCCCGTTGGCTCTATTGCTTTGCCTTGCTCGTTTGTACTCGCTGAGTGTAACTGCTATCAAATATAATAACCATTGTTTCGGGCGTCCGACTCATGCGACCCAAGTGTACACTACACGAGATCCTTGCGCCTCTACGCGAGAGAACGATGGGATTGAAACATCCATTTTAAGCCTGACATTGCTAATCACCGGCTTTGCCTTGTTAAGGGGAACTTTCGGCTGGTACGCTCCCGACCTTATACTACTGGGGTGTTATAGTATAGGGAGTCACAGTCTTTGATGTCAGCCTGACTTCGCTTGAAGCTTGATCAAGCGCTGAGCGCTGGGCAATCCGACCATTGGTGTACGAGCAACGAGGACTGAAGGTCACGTGTAGTAAGGCTTCATGAGCATGCCATGACTATGGCAGGAGGCTGTCCGGACCAGTCACAGCAAGTCAAAGCCAGTGGGCGCGCAGTCCCTTTTATCGCTTCGTTGCCACGTACGTTTAGACCACTTCTAGAGCACATTGACGCGCACATTGTACAACACCTCAACTTGTTACACCCGATCCAGGCGGCCCTGGCACACTTACAGCCCATTCGCTCACGTTCTTGATGATACTCCAAGATGATCCATTCCAGCTCGGAAACGACGTCCAACTCACCTACTCCCATCAGTCCATTTTCAACCTATTCTCGTCTCAGTGAGGCCACCTCTGACGGTCAGCTTCCTTCCGTCCCAATTTCCCGTTCACTACTGACCCTCCCCCTCTCTTGCTTACATATGAACACCCACGACACGTTCCCGCGTTCCCACCGATCCGTTTTTCATATCCGAGGGATGCTAACATCGATTTTGGACTTATTGCCGCGCCAACAGAAGCACCCGATCTCGGTGCCTTCAACACCGTCTTCCGCGAACTCCAACAGTTCCAGATCGGTCCTCCACGTATCCTTCACACGACCATCCCAGCCCTCGCGCTCCACGCTGACCAAGACGAACTCGAGTCTGCGTCTCCGCGCTCGGCACTCCTGTCGGCCCTCACTACGGACTCGGAAGCGAATGCGGGTTCGACAGTGTGGACGCAGGGTATCATTGCGTCGTATTTCGATCCATCGGTGGCGAGCGCACATACGAGGAGTGCGGTGGACGATCGGTCGCGTGGCGCGACGTCAGAGGAGGATGCACGTGCACACTATTTGAGCCGGAGCTCGGGCGGGGACGACGCGAATGCGTTTGGTGGGGACGGAACCGATTCCGAGACAGAAGGCGAGGTGGATTCGCTCGCGTTCACCGTCGCGGGAGGTGTGGTCCCAGATGTCGTCGTGGACGACTCGGAACATCCTACCTTGGGCACGATCGACAGCGTGATCGAATTTTTGATGTCGGAGAGGAATAGGGTCCAAGCGGGTCGGTTGACGGAGAGACGGATGGTGCCACATTATAGTTCGACGTCGGATGATGCGGACGTGAGACGGGCGAGAAAGCGGCGGCGGAAGAAACCGACAAAGATTCAGACGATCCAGATATTGAAGCGCGGGGTGCCGGAGGTGCCGGAGACGGTGTCCGAGATGACGGTACACGCGGACGATGCGAGCGGCGATGCGGATCGAGATGATGCAGATGCAGATGTGCCGGAGGCCGAAGATAATTCGTCCTCATCGCCCGATAATTCGCACCACTACAAGTCAACGCCGTCGACGCCTCCTCGGACCAATCGCGTCCTTGTTAAACGCGACGTATTGAAGCACAGCAAGTCGACACCAACACTTAAGGTCAAGACTATACCCCCTGATCCGCAGATCTTGAAGCTACGATGTCTCGCACATAAACTGCGACTCAGGTTCCCGGAGGAATATGAGCGCATCACAACTTTGCTCACTCAAGACTTTAGTGGCGGGGAATCTGACTTTTCTGATCCCAGAGGGCCAGCGCCACGCGCCAGGGATACCCCGATACATGTTTTCATCGATCAGTTGAGTCGTCCTTTTCGGTGTTTCGTATGCGGGTGTGCAAGTTCTGACTGTGATTCGTTTGCACAGCTCAAACATTCTCATTGGACTTCTTACACATCACAAGAGACACCGCTCGTCGCGTCGTCCCAAACGTCTCTCACATGCAGCGCTCGCGCTCCTTCTCGAACGGGGCCGACCGATTACGAGAAGATGCCTTGTGACATCCTCACCACTATACCAACCGATGGAATCGGCCATCCAGCTGGGTTACGACGTCCGGATATACGCACGCGTACCAGATAACGTGGATGCACCGGACAGGCGACATCTTCACCCACCTGACTCTGCCGCATCGCGTAGTGCCAACTGGCGGAAATCCGATACGAATCCTGCGTCCTCTTCTCTGCCGTCCTCTTCAAAGACGCACGTGCGCGGACGCTCAGGTGGGAACGTCTCGACGGACTCGGATCGTGCGGCCGGGAATGGGAGCGGGAGTAGGAGTGTGAGCGCTACGCGTGCGGTCGCTGGACCTTCAGGGACGACGGCAACGACCACGGCGCGGATACGCTATAGAGAACAGGGCGTGGACGAACTGCTCCAACTCAAACTCCACCAAGCGATCGCAGCGACCGACCGACCTCCCCCCAACGCCACGATCGTGCTCGCCACCGGGGACGGCAACGTTGGTCAGTTCAGCGAGGAGGGGTTTTTGGGTCCCGTTCGACTGGCGTTGCAGCGCGGCTGGAAGATCGAGTTGTATGCATGGGAAGAAGGGTTGAGTCGGGCGTGGAAGAGGGCGTTTTCGGACGGACCGTGGAAGGAGCGGTTCAAGATCGTCAAGATGGAGGATTTTGCGGACGATTTGTTGGAGGTGGAGGTGGAGGGGAGGTAGGCATGCTGTACTTTTTCGTTCTTGTCTGGTTTGATGGACTCGTCTTGGGTTGTGTTTGGGGATGATTCTTGCCTGCATTGGATCCGATGACGCTCGATTTGCATTGTGTTACCTTGCATTCTCCTTGCACTTTGTATCTACTACGCATCATTGTCTTCTATCGTTGTACATTCCATAATGAACCCTCCATCTCGTAGGCTTGTATCGGGGATGAAAAAGGCCGGTACAAAGCTTCATGATCAACGACGATGTAACTAGTTTCCCCTTCTTGTTCAAACTTGGCAAAGAGGGATTCTGCGCGTGAAAGTAACTGTTCGACTGGTATATGCATCATTTCACTGCTCTGCGTGGCGGCAGAAAGGCACGCGCGTACCTACCGCATCCATGGCTCGCCGAACGTAATTCAACACCGTGGTATACGAGAACATTCGTATGCTGTGGGCGCGGGCGCTCGGCCAACAAAAGGCAACGGTACGTATTACGACGCACCGTGTGGACTCTTTGTTCAGTTCACTCGTCCCAAAGCTGCTTGCACCCTGACAACGAACTACTCTTCCATTCCGGTGGAATAGCCCTTTCTTCCTCGTTCGCCGCATCCGGTCGCCCGCACCTATCACTACAGGATGTGGGAGAGGCGAGATGGATTCGTATGCGAGGGGTAGAATATAGTCCATCGTCTTGATAAAGATTCCCTGTGGCCAGAGTGACGGCAAAACCTAGTTCGGGTCATCTGCGGAACATTCAAATGGCTTCGGAGAACGACAACTCGAAAGGTAAACACTTGTCAGGATATCACCTTCCCTGCCGTCCGTCAGAATAGACTCTGAACGGGGCACATACGCCTACCATGACCAGATATAAGAGCGCGGACACGTCGTCATCCCCTCGCGGAGACTGGCTGACCTGCAACAGCCGGGAATCGACTGGCCAATTCTTCGCGGCCCACATCCTCTGAAGCAGAGACGAATGATGAAAACTTTGGTCTCTCGCATGGTGTCGAATTGGAACCGTGAAAGGGCGCGACGTGTGCGTCGGACCCTGCACCATTGTCAGCCATTGGGCTATGTCAATGCGCTCCAAACGCAACCGAGGCGAATACGACGAGTGAAAACAGCCGCGAGGATAGATGTGAGTCGATGTAAATCTCATCAAGGAGACAACAAGAAAGCGCACCTTGAACGTGAGCCTATCGGGACTACGACGTCTCAGTGTACGTGGGCCAGGCTGTTCACTGTTGCATGACATTGGTAACCGGGGTGAACTTCCTGCCCCGTCTCCGCTCGGCAAGCACCTGCACCGCCACAGCGGTCGCGTCTTCCTTGGACTATAGGATGCCGCTCAGTTGGTGCACGCGAGAACTTGGTCCTCGTGCAATTACTCTGTTCCACCGCTGCGAATGGACACCCCTGTACGTTTATGTTTAAATAATTGCGACTCATCTCGTCTTATCTCTCACTTCAGGACACCTCACGATCAATCAAACATGACCTGAATTCTGTCACTGAGGTGCCGCATGCGCGTACGACGTCAATCTATCGGGCCAATCCCAGTGATCTTGCAAGGCCACGAGGAGGGCCGCCGCAATCTTGTTTGCTTTTTGGGATCCGACTATCTCACGGACGGGCGCTTCCATTCCGTCGTGTTGCCATGCACCCTCCGATTACCGTTCGAGGATCAATAGATCTCAGCTCAGCGCTGTCAGTGGGAGATTCAGAGTCCGAAGACGGGCGATGCTCGGGGTTTTGTTCTGTGGCCAACTCGCGCTACAACGAGGCCCACGTTCTACTGGGGCGGCTGCGATCTCCGTGGGTCGCGGAATGAAGAAGCACATATTGGGTATCGTCTCTTCCGCGGCAGTGGTGAATCTGCGCCAACATCTGGTTTACGTCTTGCCAACGTAACAGCGTCACTTCAAGTTGGGAACGCTTACTCTGGCTGGGAATGCACCAATCTGCAAGCAGACATTATGGAACCGGTGTCAGATTGCTGTCTCACCGTCAGAGTCCTTGCCACATCAAACTGGAACCGTTGCAATGTATTTGGCAGGTTTGACACCCTGACCTCGTGTTTCCAGCCATTCCTGTGGGTCCAACCTCGCGACTTAAACTCTTAGCGAACAGTCACGTGTTGATGCGTTTTGGTGCCAACGTTGGGGGGTAAAAGGGTGGCGGGGAGATTGGGACAGTGGATCGCGCCCATCTTCCTTCTTCGCTCCGAGAAACTCGTTCGATTTTTTCTCCCCTTGCGTCTGATCACTCGCGGCGTATTCCTCGTATGGCGCTCGCGACGACGGTCCCCGCGGTGCTTCTCACGGCCTTGCTCTCCTACGTCCTCTACCGTCGGTCCACCAAACCGAAGCCTCCTGCGCCGCTCCCTCCTGGGCCGAAGCCGCTCCCCGTTCTGGGCAACGTTGCTGATCTCTCCGCAAAGGAGCTCTGGCTCTTGGCCGACCAGTGGGCAAAGCAATATGGTTCGTCGCGTACGTGTGCGCGATGCCAAACCCCGTGCTGAATTTTTTTTTGCCTAGGTCGAATCACCTACCTCCATGTCGTCGGTCAGGGACTCGTCTTTTTGAATACGCCCGAAGCGGCGTTCGACCTGATGGACAAACGCGGGGCGATTTACTCTGACAAGCCACATCTCGTCATGCTGGGAGAACTGTACGTCTGCTCCATCTCCCCCGTGCACGATCTCATCTCGCCCGATCAAGCTGCGGATGCAAGAACATGGTGGCCTTTACCCCATACGGCGATCAGGCGCGCCGTCAGCGGAGGCTGATGCAAGCAGCGCTCGGGCCGTCCAGCATCAAACGCTACCACTCCTTGCTCGAGCTTGAAACGAAGCCGTTCCTCAGAGGGCTTCTCGAAGATCCATCCAAGTTTCATGATCACCTCCGCCGGTGCGTTTTGTTTTTTATGCTTGACCTTTTTAAATCTGTTGTCTGACGTTGATCACGTGGTTAGGTACGCCGGTGGGTTGACGTTGTTGGTCGTGTATGGACACCATGTCAAGTCGACCGACGACGCCTTTCTGAAGCTTGCCGACGAGTGTATCTCGTTGCTCGCCAATCGTATCGCGTCTGGTGGCGGCATTTGGCCTGTCGACATCTTTCCTTCTTGTACGTCCTCGTTGACTGGTTCGGAGCCAACGCACGTTGACCTGTGCGTCGTCTAGTGAGACATTTGCCAGACTGGTTCCCCGGCGCAGGGTTCAAGCGAAATGCAGTCATCTGGAAGAAGAAGATGGAAGAGTTTGTCGATGAGCCATACGCGTTCGTTTTGAATGAGAGGGTATTGTCACTCTTTTCGCCTGTCTTGCATGTCGCCGATTCACGTGTCGTTTTTTAACAGCGCAAGGGCACTGCAAAGGCGTCGTTCATATCCACCGTATTGGATGAAATGGAAGGCAAGGAAAAGGGACCCGACACTCGACAGGACTTCGATTTAAGATGGACGGCAAACTCGATGTATGCTGGCAGGTCAGGCACACGTCCTTGGCAACGTTTTGTTCTTACTGACGTGACTCGCAAGCTAGTATTGACACTGTAAGCACCCCCGCCGACCTCCACGTGGAAGCATGACGACCAGAGTACCTTGATTCACAGACCACCTCGACCCTCACTCAATTCATCCTCGCTATGGTGCAGCACCCCGCAGTGCTCAAACGAGCACAAGCAGAAATTGATGCGGTGACTGGACAGAATCGGTTGCCAGTACTCGAAGATCGGGCGTCGTTGCCTTATTGCAATGCAGTCTTTGTGGAGTCGCTGCGGTGGGGTGTGCCTGTACCTCTGGGTAAGTCCAGCCAAGTAGCGTGTAGATCGATGTTCATGTTTGTCACAGGCCTTCCGCACAGGCTGATGGAGGACGACGTTTACGATGGCGTCTTCATACCCAAGGGGTCACTCGTACGTCGACTCGCTCTTTTTGTTCGTCCGTCATGTCAATCCGACTGCGTACTAGATATTTGCAAATATCTGGTGCGTCTGACTTGGATGTATGCGTGCGAGACGAGGGCGCAGGTTGATCGGGACGTGTGTCGTGTTCAGGACGATACTCCGGGACGAAACCCTCTATCCGGATGCGCACACGTTCGATCCTGATCGGTTCGTCAGACCGGCTGTAGACGAGGCGACGGAACGACGCCGCGATCCACGGGCGTATGTCTTTGGCTTTGGAAGACGGTGAGCGTTGTGTGAGCGCTCAAGCTTCAAGTGTGAGGCTCACACGCCTGCACAGCCGGTGTCCCGGCGCGCACCTCGTCGAGAGTTCGGCGTGGTTGCTGATCGTGTCCATGATTTCCACGTTGGATATCACCAAGGCAAAGGATGAACGTGGGGTGGAGATCGAGCCCGAGGTGGTGTATGACAATTCGATCTTTCGGTGCGTGTCGTTGGCGATAGTGAGGGGGGAGGGGTATTGATGCTGAACGCTGACGCTGGGCGATAGGATACCGAATCCGTTCGAGTTGGCGATCAAACCGCGGTCGGAGGCGGCATTGCGGTTGTTGGCGCAGGAGCCGGGGGTGTAAAGGTGGATGTGTACCCGTGTACGTCCCAGGCGGGATCTGTTCGATATATGGATCGTGAGTACGCGCCATTTGTTTTCCTTGTACCGCTAGCCCTGTTGTGCTTGCTCTGTTGTGCTGTCTCTTGGAGAGGCAACCATTTCACGTCTTGTTGCTACGCCTTCTTACGATTACCCTTGATGAATTGATACCTGCCTGCGCCGTTTGGCGTTGGTTGTGACACCTTTTCCGAGTTTTTTCCTTTGCGAATGTGTGCCAGTGTATGACAAGGTCAGTTACTTTATTGTAATACAGAAACAGAACGAGGCATGGTGGTGAACAAAGTGTCGATTTATCCGGGTCTACAGACTATCTTTACGAGCACTGACAAACTGAGGTCCACAGCATCGAGCGAGCCAAACGAATGCATACATGTGTGGACTCTATGAGCGAAAAGCATAGTGTTTCTCGGGGTACTTGGTATGGAAGCTCAAAGGGGACTTGGCGACAGAGTCTGCCTGGGAATTGAAATTTTGTTCATGCGCTCTGGTAGTTGCCCGGTTGGACGCCCGGCGCGGGATGCGCCGTCGGCGGGACGACGGTCGTCTTTGGGGGCGGAGGCGGTCCACGAGGGACGTTGACGCCGACGCGCGGTTCGTCGTCGACGACTTGGTAGCCTTCACGACCGGCGCCCGACGTGAAACCGCCGGGCATGGACCAGACTGCTGCGGAACTCAGCACGTGCGTGTGTGGCAGGGGAAGGGGAGGGGGACTTGCCGGTCGGACCGCTGACATCAGCGCCGAGACCCATGAATTGGGAGCCTCGTTGGCGGAGGGCTGCTAGGAACGTCGCTGCGGTTGGGAACTAGAGACGGGGGGTCGTCAGCGCGCGCGCGTGTGGGTGTGTAGGACGCGCCTTGAGCAACCACAGCAAAAAGAGGAGGAATTTGGCGAGGGCCGTTTGGTCGTTGTTGAACAGCCAGATGATGTCAAAGAGAATCGAGGCTGAGAGGAGGCCGGAAAACTGGCGGGCCCGACGGATGAGTTCAGGGATGGAAAAAGGGGAGTGCGGGGGCGTACCAGCTTGAGCGACTGGACTGCGTCGCTGCTCTCGTGAACGAGGGTTCCGAAGAGGAAGATGGGGAGGTTGTACGCCGGGGCTGCGAATGGGCTGAGGATAAAGGACAGCACCTGGGGGGGGTGAGGACACGGCGATTGCAGGAGAGAGAGAATGCGCGTACAGCGCCGCCCAGGACGAGTTTGCCGGGGTCGAGTCCTTGGATAAAGTCTGCCATGATCGTTGGGTCACAGGAACGTGGGTAACATTCGGCCGTTCAACTTGCACTGGTCTTCCTCTCGGACTCTGCGAAATTTCGGGCTCACAACGCTCATTCGGACGTGAACACTTTATCAGTCGACAGAGGGAATCGGGTGACATGCTCGTCATCCTTCATCTCACGCGCAGGCATACGAAGCAACTCCGGTGCACTCGAGGGTTTCCTCTCGGAGCACTTTTACTCCAGACAACTTCATCTAAGACAGTCATTTCCTCAAGATTGAAGGATGTGGATATCGGATATTTCACGCGCCGATGATGCGAGCTGCAGTGGTGCTTTGCGCGGCTCGACAGCGGGTATAGACTTGAATCCCGCTCGTGATACAATTGCAGAACGCTCCAGGTCAATCCATCTGTGACGAACCGTCATGGGGAACCTGCACGATACTTTCCATTGCAGAGAGCAAATACAAACGAACGACTCGCGAGAAAGATTCGGCGCCAGTGGCGAGACTCTGAAAGTTGATGGCGCCTGCAAGGGCAGTGTCACAAGGACGAGCGCCGGAGTGAGGACGGCGCAGAAGATCAGTGATACAACTCCAGGTCGATCAAATGCCGTGCCATCGGTGTTTCAGTCATTCTTATTCCGAGTGGTATTACATAGCTTTGTACTTTTGACACTCGTTCTGTGGGTGCTTTTTCGCATCCAGTGTTTCGTCGATGTCCGAGGTGATCTGGTCGTGCGGATGGGCGGAATGGCGAAGCACCGCGAAAGTCAAACGCGGAGAGATAAGCTACCAGCTTATCTCCCCGAACACGCGCTAGTGCAGCGCTGTTGTTCGTTGAGTTTACACAGACTGGACGGTCAACAAATCGAACAAGCAAGATAGAGCGCGCGTGAGGATCATCAATGGGGATGTGGTGGACCTGGGCGGTTAAGGTTGCTGTGTTGGAGAACAAAGAGGGCGTTCAGTGAGAAAGTGCTTGACAAAAAGGCACCGCATAACGTTTGACCACCAGCACGGCGAGCGTTGTCCCGGACGCCGAGCAACACGACGACCGATACCCAGCAAGGATACCCAGCACGACGTTCTGAATGACATCCAACCAAGATTATTTCAGCTATGGAAACCCCGTGCCCTACAGCTCCACCCACGAGCAAGACCACGACCCCGTTGTTCCTGGTGGAGTACCCCAATGGAGTACCATCGATCCCGGAGTAAGTTTGAAAGAACGAGCAATGCCCAACGTCAGTCTCCACCTCCAACACCATCAACACTACCGGACGATCGCAGTATGATTGACCACCTTTTTCTGTTGCATTCCTGTATATACAGGTTCCAGAACCTGTCGGCTGGATACCGGCCGACGACCAGCTCTTCATCAGGGAGTACGGCCCACCCGGCGATCATCATATGGTTCCCAATGTCGAGTTTATGAAGCACCATTTCTTTAAGGAAGGCAGGTTGACTGAAAAGCAGGCGCTGTACATCCTCTCCAGAACGACGGCCATCTTGTCTCGCGAACCAAATCTAGTCAACGTAGGGAGCCCTGTTACGAGTGAGTTTGCGTCCCATCTTTCTCTTGGTTGTCCATGACCGGTCGCGTGACTCATCGCAGTATGTGGGGATATCCATGGCCAATACGTGAGCCCCGTCCTCCACTTCAAACATACATGGGCTGATTCCCGTCCTACCTGGGCTCGCCACAGTATGACCTCATGAAACTCTTCGAGATCGGAGGTAACTTTTCAGAAAGCTCTTATTTATTCCTCGGCGATTACGTCGATCGCGGAAACTTTGGCATCGAAGTGCGTGCCTTTTCGATCTGTTCTCGCTGACTCGCCAACACTCACCTTTCGTACCTCCAGTGCCTTCTATACCTCTACGCGCTCAAGATCCAACGTCCAAAAGACATCACCCTCCTTCGTGGCAACCACGAATGTCGACATTTAACGGAATATTTTACTTTCAAGCGCGAATGTACGCATGTCCCCGCCCAACGTCCAGGGTTCGCCCGAGCTCAATGTGATGTGCCTCTTCTTTCTTGGCACAGGCCTCCACAAGTACTCTCAAGCCGTTTACGACGCGTGCTTGGAATCCTTCAATGCACTACCCGTCGCTGCGCTCGTCGACAGTCGCTTCTTTTGTGTTCACGGAGGCATTTCCCCCGAGCTCATCACCCTGGACGACCTCCGACGAGTGCGTTTTCACCATCACCTGTTCCCGGATCATAGATGAGCGCTGGTTGACGGATGTATGCACAGCTCGACCGTTTTCAGGAGCCCGGATCTAGCGGGTTGCTGTGTGATCTGCTGTGGTCGGACCCCGTCGTGAATTTCGGATACGAGCAAGAGGCTTCCGCACACGGGCCTGCTTTGGCACCAGGCACGACGTTTGAGCACAACGCGACGAGGGGTTGTTCGTACTTTTATACGTGAGTGTCTCGTTCCCCGAGTGCGTGTTCGTATGACGAACAGCGAGGTGGTACGATGCGACAGGTATGAGGCGGCGTGCAAGTTCCTCGAGCGCAACAGCCTACTTGGGATCGTACGAGGGCACGAGGCCCAGGATGCAGGGTACGTTCCCTGTCGCTCCCTTTATCCCCCTCACAAGTCATCCAAACGCTCCAGATACATGATGTACCGCAAAACGCCGACCAAAAAGTTTCCCTCCGTCATCACCGTCTTTAGCGCACCCAACTATCTCGATGCCTACCACAACCGTGGCGCCGTCATCAAGTACGCAAACAAGAACATCACGATCAGGCAGTTCAACTCGAGCAGTCATCCGTATTGGCTACCGAATTTCATGGACGCCTTCACGTGGAGTTTACCGTTCGTCGGCGCCAAGAGTACGTCGCTTTCTATCCCTGAGTATTCCACGTTCGCGTGCGACTCACGACTTGGTTTGTGCGTGGATCCCACTAGTCACCGAGATGCTGCTCGCGATCCTCTCGACGTGCAGTCCAGAGGAGCTTGAAAACATGGAAGACGAAGAAGAAGAAGAAGACGACGACGACGACGACGGTCATGGTCTTGATCTCGCTCTGCCGCCTTCGGAGCACGCAGCGAGAAGACAGCAAATCAAGAACAAGATTTTGGCGGTCGGGAAGATGCAGCGGGTGTTCCAGCTTTTGAGGTGCGTTTCGAATGCGGTTTGGAGTTGCAATATCCGGTGGTCGTGTAACGTGCATTCATGATGCGGCTTTCGTTGCAGATCGCTATAGTCCCTTTTCACTTTCGCTTCTTCTGAGATTCCCTGACTGATCGCCGATACCGCTCTTTTTCATTACAGAGAGGAAGCCGAGAACGCCTCCGAGTTGTCCGCTTTCCCCATCGAAGAGCAGAGAGGTCCCGACATGCTTACCGCACAAGGCACACAAATCAGACACTACATTCGCAATTTCGCAGACGCGTCCGTGCATTTCTCTCCTCGCTGTCTCGTGTTGTGGACTGACCCCGTCGACGGTTGTTGTTTTTTTTCCCACATGCCACGCTCGATAGTCGTCGCTCCGATATCGCCAACGAACGTCTCCCGATGTTCCAGCCCGCCGACAACACAAACTATCCCGTCATCCCCGCCCCGAGCATGCGCCGTCGTTCGTCGAGCGACCTCGAAGAGCTCGGTATGGAAATCCGCAAGCTCGAAGAGGAGGTGGACGACATGGATACGCACGTCGTGCAACAAAAAAGGAGGGCGGAGCGGGTGGTGGACGACGTGGATCTGAACGTGGTGCAGCAGAGGAGAGAGAGGACGGAACGGGTGGTGGAGACGAGGAGGAGCAAGGTGACCAAGAGGGCGGTGTCGTCAAAGAGGTACGAGGGTGCGTGAGCAAGGGCGTGTGGGGTAGGGTTATATAGAGGGTCTGGGATCTATGGAGGGCTGGGGAGGAGGGACGGGTTGTACGTGTGCTGAAAGACTGTACCCATGAATGCTTGTCGTCATACTGATGTGTTGTTGTATCAACTGTGCATATAGATGTTTTAAATCCTCAAACTATAAGTAGTGGACGACTTTCCGTGGGCTAAAATGCAATAGAATAGATTAAAATATAACCGACAGCCCAATCATCGCAAAACGTTTTAAAAAAGCAGGATATCTCGCTTCCGCAACATCAACTTCGCAGAAAGAGTGCGTGTGTGTGAAGATATCACGAGCCCCTATCATGACTGGAATAGAACTGCCATCTCTGCGGAAACCATCCCGAGCCCCCCAGCTGCCATCGCCAAGAGTGGCATGAAATTCCAAAAAGCGAAATCCCTCTGCCTCACGTGAATCCCCTGTCTCCCCAAAATAGCTCGCCAGAGCAGACCAGTGAGCGAAGCCGAGAACGTGAAGTTGACAGCTCCTATGTTTGCAGCAACGGCGAGCGCAATGGCAGCTCCACGGTTGGCGTCGTAAGGAAGGTCGGCTGCACGAACCACTTTGGTGAGGAGGATGGTGGCGCCGATGTTGGTGCCCAAGAGGTTGCACAGAATGACGCCGATGACGCCGATCAACCAGATAGTAGGGTGTACCCGGTTATGAGATGCCCGAACAAGCCAATTGGCAAACACGTTCACCCATCCCTGGTGGTTGAGTGCCTCGATAAGGATGAACTG
>JBBPNE010000608.1:0-16454 GCA_038090735.1 Xerocomellus amylosporus | reverse complement strand
TCCCTCAGAACTCCCTAGTCCTTTGATCCTTTGAGTCCTACTTCGAGACGTTGCGACTCTTCGTGAGTTCCTCCTCGAAGTTAGCCAATCGTCCCGCCTCGACGTTTGTCAACGTCTCGCGTAACAGACACTGTATGAATAAGCCTTGATCTCCCTTATCCTTGCCCAGTGGTAATAAATCCGCTTTTGATGGGTCTGAAGATTGCGAGTAGTACAGATGACATCGGCGGGAGCCAGAATTGTGTGGACGGACGGGTTCATAGCTTGGGCAGACATGACGATCTGAGTGCAGTGGCTAGCAGTGTATAGGAATGAAAGGGTCTGACGTAAGAATTCGCCTTGCAGCAGAGTTCGGGTTTGTTATAAAGTGGCTTCTTTCGGTCACCAATGTACACTGTGGAACACACTTTGGTACCTGCCAAGCCAAGCGATTGTCCACAAGCTATTGATAGTACATACAATGGAGGTTGGGTAGACTGATTATGGATAAGCCTTACATAACTTATCGGGTGATCGCTGTGACACAATCTGTGTTACGCGAGGCATTGACAAACGTCGAGGTCGGACGATTGGCTAACTTCGAGGAGGAACTCACGAAGAGTCGCAACGTCTCGAAGTAGGACTCAAAGGATCAAAGGACTAGGGAGTTCTGAGGGACTGAGAGGCCTCAAGAAAACCAAGGGACAAAAGAGACTAAAGACGAGGCGATTGGCCAAGGATGCAAGTCAACGCTAGATTGCGTAGATCAAGAATACAGTACAGAGTATAGACGGTCTAGTTAAGTACTAAGGGACGCGTCATCAAGGAATACCAGAGAATCGGATGGAACGATGAGTAAAAGGGAACACGTAACCGATACGATAGAATCGGTTAAGGAGAGTTAAGTCCAAGAAGAGATAACAAAGATAAGAGCAAGTCTCTCCCGGTAGTAGATGGGGAACGGTGTGAGACGATCATAGTACAAAGAAGGAGGGATTCAGGGTGTCTACGACGAGAAGAAAATGGATCCAGTCCGAGCGGAACATACCCATGAGAACATGAGTATGGTGAGCGAAGGAAAGCAGGTACAAATGATGAGAGAGGAGAAAAACTGTAACAATCTGGTTGCATGCATAGCAAGCTGCATGGAAGCTGTATTTATGAATCAGTAGTCGGAGGAAATTCGGCGATACATGATTATAATTCTACATTCTTATACCTGACCCATCTCGCCGGCAAGAGTGAGTAGAACTTGTGCATACTCTCCCTCATATAATATACGTAGCAGATCCTTCTACCGTTCGCTGAGCTGACCCCATGCCAAATTAGCTTCCAGCTGATGAAACATATCGACCCAGAGTTGTAAAGCAGTCGTACGCTGAAGGTGCTAAGTTCCAGAATGGCCTCATCATAGTCGCCGACGGTGAGCATGAGGTCATACCAACCAATGTTGGTTTTTGGATCTCTGTGCAACGGCGACTCCCTGTTGGTAATCAAAGTGATCGCCGTGAAGATGGAGTACCAGTGTTCTAGGACCTCGTGCAGATCCAGAACTTCATCATCTTCTCTCAGAGTATGCATCACCCACCTTCCGGCGGCATACAGCTCAGGATGGACAAGAGCGAGTAACGCATTCAAAATCATCGCGGTGCCCCGGTTAGACTCCAACCATTCCCTCGCTGGACCGTCGGCCTTCTTGAGTACAGGAGTTGAGCACGGTAGGTACTCCGGCGTCTTTGTACTAGCATCAGTAACATTCTGGAGGAAGCTTCGGCGAAGCCCTGCCCACCTCATGACCCTGCTGATGCCATGCCGGTGATACATTCAAACATCCAGAATGGTCCGACAACGTGAAGTATTGGGAGTCGGATCTCCAACCCTGTATGTTTGGAGTCTTCCCGAGGGTCTTCGGTGAATCGAGCAGGGATTCGGCGGGCTCTGTAGACTGAATGATTTCTCTCTGTGCATTCACATCATTTGAGTATTCATGGGAATGGATGTGACAACATGATGCATACCTGTCTGTTTGCTGTAAGTACCCCCGGCAGGTACCAACAAATGATTCGATCATGACGATCAACTATGACTATGGGAGTTGTAATGATCGCGGGAGTATCTCTTTCGGTGTATTTCGGTAGGTCAAGTGGCGGAAACCTGATGGCAAGTTGTTGTTCAAGCAACAAGTGCTGACCAGTTGATCTTGTTCCGATTGCTGAACCATATTCTTCGGCATCCCAAGAGACAATCACTGTGAAGATGAGTGAGGAGCTTTTGAAGCAGATTTTCGTCCTCACACTTGTTCTTGTAGGCGATTTCGAGCAGGTCGGACATTTGCCGAAGTTCCTCATCCAATGATTCATCAAGGAAAAGCCCCTCCACCTCGCAGTGATGCCGGAGCGATTCAAGGAACATTGCAGAAATGGATGGCAAAAATAATTGGAGGAAGTTATGTATGTATTTAACAACCAACATGAAGTGCTGAAAATAGGTGCTGACCAATACTGCTGGGTGTGCTGCCTTGGCTGCCTTTGTGGTGGTACTTCGGTATATACAGTCGACTTTCTCATAATATAGCATCTTTACACGGTATGAGCTCATATGTCATGAGAAAAAGTCTATGTACTGGAATGCTGACTCGTGTCGGCAAAAACCTTGCTTGACGCCTGTGTGCGGGAAGTCACAAAAAAGGCAGGAGTTTCGCTATGACCTGGGAGAAACCTTGTCAAGCAAGTTAATATTGGTGGTTCTAGTATCGGTATAGCTAGCTAAGTTACTTTCACGGTATAACTAGCTACTTTCAAAATTCATCTGAACCTTACTCAACAGTGTCGCCATCCGATCCCCCACAGGTGCCGATTGTCGACGAAGTTTGGCAACTTCGGCGCACAGGTGCTCATGGCCTTCAATGGCTTTGAGGATGCTGGTTTGCAGCTTGTTGATTTGAGAGCCAAGGTCTGGAGGATGTCTCTGTTGCATGAGCATCATCGCCGACTTGAATTCCTCGTTGATCTTGGCCATGGAATCGAATCGCTTCACGAGGTCCTTCTCCACTTGTTCGCTCTGCATCCTGACCTGTGCAAGATTGTCTTCAAGCTTGGCGACTCGGGTCTCGAGGTCACCGGCGGGCCCAGTCGGCGGCTCATCGATGCCCATGGCAACCATGTTGCTCTCACAATCGAGTCAGTAAGCTTTGCAAACCTGAATCACATGTAACTCACCGGTCCCACTTCCCTTTCAGCAACCCACTCACCATCGGCATCAGCGTCACCGTTGTCGTCTTCCTCCCTGGCCCTCTGTTTCCCCTTCTCTGTCGTCACCTTGGGAGGATGGACGGCGCCATTGTCCTCCCCAGCCTTCTGTTTCCCCTCTGTCTTCACCTTGTGTTTCTCTTTTGCATTCAACTTCGGGATTGCCGGTTCCTCTTCCTTTTCCCCCAGGACAGCAAATGTCCCCAGCTGTTCGCAGGGTGGACAATATTCCCATCCTGGTCGATGATGTCCGGGAGATCTCGAATCACGCCGCACTTGGTCTTGCGAGAGACGCATGGACCACACGGCTTGAACTTTCCCTTGTTGGTTGTGACTGCCGTACAGGGAGCGTTCTTTTCTTGACAAACTATACATTTCTGCTGTATATCAGTATGATAAAGTTCCTTACCAAAGCTTGAACTCACCGGATTGAAAAACAATTCCATTGAGTTCTCCCCACCTCCAAGCTTTCACTATTTCGTTTTTGTCTGCGCTGGCTCTGCCGGTCCTGTCTCCGGTGCCATCGCATTCACCTCGTCATCTTCGTTCATCAGTAGGGGGCGGATGTTTATGGCCGAGGGATGGGATCTCCACCATTGCAAGCCTTTTCTGGCAGGGTTCCTCAGGGATGGGCGAAGTGGTTAGTGGAGCAGGAGCAGCAGCGATGGTGGATGAGGTGGGCACGGCGGTGATCCTGAAGCGCGTGGTTGGTGCAGCGGGAGCAGCGGCGATGGTGGATTGAATGGGCAAGGCGGTGATCTTGAATCTTGTCCACTAATGTGTGGACAACTTGCCTAGGTCGATTTCGGCGGGGATAGACGAGTTGTTGAACATTTGATCCTTTCTCTGAGACACCTTGAGACACTCGTCGACAGTACTGTCCTTGCCGAGAACTTCATCGATAGTTAGTTCCGACTTGGAGTGGAACTTTGCTGCAAGCTCCATGACAATACGTGGGATCAGTATGTGTTACGGCTCGGTACGCCTCACATGCTTGAACGGACTTAGTCGTTTCCACTTTTCACTTTCACCTTGCGTTCGACGCGCACCTTCATCATTCCTATGCCGCATCCTCTTCATTACCGTGCAGTGCATGGCTATGCTTCTCTTCCATTCCGCCACCGACGTACGGTCGCCTCATGCTCACCTTCTATTCCATTCTATGGCAATGCTTGATGCACGTTTCTACCTCATGCTACTAGACTCCGGAATGTTCTAGAACTCTCATCGATAGATTCGGTATAAACATGTACACATAGTTAAAGGAGTATATAAGGGTGCAAGTCCCAGCCAGAGAACTCCAGTTTAGTTCTCTTGGTTTTACCCATACTTCCATCTGAACACTCCTGGCCATAAAGCCTTAGTCGCCGGTCAGCATCCCTTCGATTCGATTCCCTAGCGCATTCCTTGACGGAAAGTCTTGGTTGTTTCACCAACCGCAGGTGGGACTGCACATTCAAAGGATCGGATTCTGGAGGAGAGGCCTACTGTTGTCTTGCCCACAAAGGCAAACCTCTTGGTTTCGTGCCGCTAATTGGAAACCTATGTATTCTACATAAACCTCTGATTACTCCATCCCAATTGACAGTGTTCAACCATAAGTGGGACACTTCCGGGCCTTCCAAGTTCCGTTGCCGGAAGCACTCTTTCCGGAACTGCTTCCGGAATTTTCCCACGCTTCCAAACTCAGAAGCACCTGCATCATTTCGAAACCACTTCTGATATTTTCTCGTGCTCTTCCGGACTCGGAAGCACCGGAAGCGTCAGAAGCACCGGAAGTGTTATGACATGTTTCGCTTAATCATTTGACTCTCTTCACTTATTCTACTCTATACTCTATAACCTTCATTCAGGTTCATCATTACCATATTACAGATAACATAACACAAGTATACCTCCGCCCACAGTACTGTATATATATCTTCAGTCTGGTTACACTCACCTCAGTCATCTTCGCCTGTCTTTGGCAGCGGCTGAGGTGAGTTACTTTTTACTTAGTTTGTATCCCTAGCTAATGTACTATAGCATTGGGCAATTCCTGCCCTCTCTTCAGATTCTGTCACCAATGAAGTTGCGGCCTCAACTCCGTTTGTCAAAGAGATCAGCAGTGTCGCTAAGCCCTCATTGACATGGGACATGTGGCATGCGCGCATGGGACACCCAGGTGGCAATTCAGTGAAACAGCTCTCACTGATAGCAGATGGAGTGAGCGTCAACATCAATCAACCACTAAGTCGTTGCGAAGCCTGCGTCATGGCCAAACACCCACGCAAACCATATCCATCCTTGAAAATGCCTCGTGCTTCCCACATGCTCAACCTCATCCACTCGGACCTATGTGGCCCCTTCCCCATTCGGACCCCTCACAGAAAAGCCTCTTCATCATATTCCTTGATGACCACACACACTACACCAATGTCCAGCTACTTGCTATGAAGGATCAGGCACTCCAAGCCTGGAAATTGGTCCAAAAACTGTGGGAAAATCATGCTGGCCAAATGGTGAAGGTATTCTGATCTGACAATGGTGGTGAATTCATCAGCAGGAAGTTCACATGTGTGCTCGAGGAGTGCGGGGCCCAACACCAACTTGCCAGTCCATATGCCCATCAACAAAATGGAGCGTGCTATCTGCACGTTGGAAGGTCGAGCGTTTGCTATGCTCAAAGCAGCGAACCTACCAAGCAGCCTCTGGGGTGAAGCAGTACTCACTGCGGCATACCTATGGAATCGAACTGAATCCATTTCCCTATCCCCAGGAGTCACCCCTTACAAGCTCGTCAACAGAAAGAAGCCAGACCTTTCCCACACACGGGTATTCAATTCGCATTGCTGGGTGCACATCCCTATGGAGCTACAAGTCAAACTAGGCCCACACTCTCGCCACACCATCTTTCTTGGCTATCCTGATGGGGGCAAAGGGTACCGAGTTCGCGATGCTGAGAACGGCTCCTTCTTTGTCGCTTGGGATGTCATATTCGAGGAAAAACTACCTGCGTTAATTGACGTCGCAGATGACGATGAGGAAGAGGATGAAAGTCACTCACCCAGTGCGAGCCCTGACCCCGATCCTGCTGTCTCGCTTCCCCCTCACCCCACTGCACTTCCTGCTACACATACTCCGCCAACTCCACCTCAGAAGGACAATGTGGCACGTTGTCAAGACCGTAACATCTGCTCTGAGGGTACTCTGAAAGGCTCGGAGGTACTTTGCGCTCGGGACTCGGCTTCACCGTATGTGGTGCACCCATGTCAATAAGTCCGGGGGTCCCGAAATTGGTCAGGGGTCGGAACGGCGGAATGGTCAGGGACGTCAGGGGGTGTTGGAGGTGATCAGGAGGAGTCAGGCGTGATGGGTGCAAGGTCTAGTGTCGAGCTAACCTGCGAGGGGACAACGAGGAGACTTGTCAACTTCAGAGAGAGGAGGTAGAATATCTGAGTTGATAATCAGACTAAAGTACAAGGTGATAAAACTACATTTATATACGAAGGGAGAACACTGCGGAAACCTCAAGAGGTTGCAGTGTTCCGAGACGGAAAGCTGTCCCGGAGGTCAACTTGGTACGAGAGTGTTCCTGAGTTGCAGAACTGCCACAGATAATACTAAGTAGTGGAACTAGTTCGAATGGAGGTAAGTAAAGGTACTAGAATGGACGGGGGTAATATAAGTGTCAAGCAAGCTCCGAGGTCTCAGAGCTGTGTTGGACCGAAGGTACTTAAACCATCTCGGGCGTGACAGGCTGAGTCGGAACTTACTCAGAGTGCTCGGAAGCGAGCCTAATGTACGGGATATGACACACGTCGACCGTCCCGTCTACGGGTTCTTACTCAAGCTGGCAAAGCCTACGCTGAGGAACATGCCTCGGCACGTGCTCGCCTGGAAGTTCTGCCGGAGAAAAGAGCCATGGTCGGCGTCGGCGCTCCCAGCGAGGGGGTACGGTCGTCAAACGAGGGGGTTGAAGAGGACAAAAATGTTGTCGAGAGCATCCACTCCCTAAAAGTGATTGAGCCCAATGCAGCCTTACCTGATGCAGCAGCTGGAGTAGTCGTCGAAGAACAAGCACATACCGCCGACAAACAAGCTCACATAAGCATCCGCAGCAACAAACATTTATGACATGAAAATCCCACCTGCAACATATGAAGAGGCAGTGCAACAAGCCGACGGAGACAAATGGCTCGAGGCAATGAAAACCAAACTGCAGACCATGAAAGACATGCATGTCTACACGGTCAAGCCCTTACCCCCCAATCACAAAGCCATCAGATGTCGGTGGGTCCTTGAGTTCAAGGAGAACAACAAGGGCGGCTCAGTCTACAAGGCCAGACTTGTTGCACAAGGTTTCTCGCAGATCCCAGGTATAGACTATGGAGTGATGTTTGCCCTGGTAACCTCCATTTGTCTTCTCGCAGCCCTGGCATGTCAGAACAACTGGGAAATCAACACATTCAATGTGAAACGGGCGTTTCTCTGGGGAGTTCTAAAGGAAGAGATATACATGCACCAGCCAAAAGGGTTCCACGAAGGAGACTGTTGCAAAGTTGTTTGGCTGATGCTCCGCTTCATCTATGGGCTAAAACACTTGAATGGTATGAGCAGGTTTGCGCTGTCATGGCAGAGCTGGGATTCACGTGGGCAGAGGCAGACCATGCCCTCTTCTATTACGAAGGAGTCAGCGACTTGGCCATCAGAGTCATGCGAGTGAGATGCCTCATCGGCTGGCACGTTGATGATGGGATGGGAGTTTGCAACTCAAGGCCATTTCTCGAAAAGGTCAAAACTCAGGGCGCGGAATGATTCGGAATCAAATACCTCGGAGTCCAGTTCAAATGTGATCGCAAAACCTGTCAGCTTTGGATGCACCAAAACGAGTATATCACCTTCCTGCTCCAACAGTATGGCTTGTCGAAATGCAATCCCGTCCTACTCCCAGCCGACCCGAAAGCTCCACTCGGCGACCCTACTGGCACCTATCCTGATATTCTCCACCTATGTTCGTCCTACCTAAAAATTGTCAAAGAACTTATCTACCTCTCCCTCAACACCCAACCTGACATTGCATACATCGTCAATTCCCTGGCCCAACACAATGCCCTTCCTGAAGCACGGCACTTTGCCACAGCAAAACAGGTGCTTCGCTACCTCGCCAGAACTTCAAACTTCTGCCTTCACTATGGAGGAGAAAAGTCGGATGACGAACTTCACGCTTATGCAGACGTAAGCTGGGCAAGCGAAGTAGGGCGACAATCCGTGTCGGGTTACGCATGGTTTTACAACAGTGGACTCATATCTCATGTGTCAAAGAAACAAACCATGGTCGCCCTTTCATCAGTCGAGGCCAAATACATGGCGGCGACACATGTTGTTCAAGAGGGCCTGTGGTTGCGCTCACTGTTCACGGAACTATCCATCCCATTTACATCACAAAGCAAGGTTTATCTTGATAACACTGGAGCCATTGCACTCTCAATGGCAGCTCAGTTCCATCAGTGCTCTAAGCATATAGACAACAATAGTTTTCAGTTAATCTGGGTACCTTCACGCAAAAACATCGCTGATGTCCTCACGAAACCCCTGCCACACCCCACCTTTCTCAAGTTTCTCCATTCTCTTTGTATGGCGGCTTAACGAAGGGGGTATGTTAGCATTCCCATTTTGGTCACTTATCTTGTATCTTCATGCTGCCACAACTGCATAGTTGTTCCATTACGTAATCTTGTTGTACATGACATGCGTGGTGTCATATACCAGATTTGTGTACATCCATCCTAGTCCATTTCCAAGCTCCTCCAAGCTCTTCCGAGTCTGCTCCGCTTTTCTGGCACTCCAGACCTTGTTCCCCTTGGTTTCTGAACTCATACGCCTCCGAGATTTCGGAGTTCCGAGCGTATCTCCTTTAGATCCTCTCCATTTGTACCTTAAACTAACCCGATCTGTACTCCGGACCTTTGAGTCCTCCAAGGCTGTGTGACCCTGTGACAGCTCAGGCCATTTGTACTTCCGGAACATTGCCCCAAAACCTATGTACGTCTGCTTCGGATTACGCAGTTATTCCTATCATATATATACTGTACAATTACATGTCTGTACTTTAGTTCAAATATCGACTTAGACAAACTCCTATTGTCTTTGACTGTCCTCTTGCCTGTTTGGGATGAATCCCCTCATGGTACTCTCATTCCCGAACACCTTGAGTAGTATAAGTGTCAAGCAGCTCCGAGATCTTGGAGCTTGTCAGACTGAGGGTAACTGAACCTACTCACGCATGACAGACCAACTCAGAACCTACTTGGAGTGCTCGGAAGTGAGCCTATCGTACAGGATATGACACAGCCGGCAGCCAATAAACACTATTTGAGTGTCCTGCCCTGTGGGAGTTGGTGATCATGAAAGTGACAGAAATCGGCGGTGCCAGGCTGTCCTCATTCTCGCCTGCCAGAGCACTGTGTCAGGTTATATTTGCATGATGTGACCAAAATTGCACACATCTGTGTTTGGAGCATCATATGTAGTCTGTCAGATTAGTACTTAAAATAACAAAGTAATCAATGTGAGAAGTGGAGTGCTGAGAAAACTGATTACACGACGGAACCCTATAAATTATGAGCTCTTACAAAAGAGAGAGGAAGGGAGGGTTTCTAAAATCAGTGCAAGTGTATTGTAGTGTGAAGAGAGAAAGGTGATGAAGTGCATATGCACTGAGGGGGTGGGAAAGAGTGACACTTGGAGGGGACTGAGGTGTGTGTGTATATAGCATTCCTGTGTCTGAGTGCCAATGCCTGACACCTTGAATTTAAGCAGGTACACCCCGGCGAGCTGAGCTCATCTGATTAGATTACTAGTAGTGTAAACAAACTTAAACCCAATGAAGGTTACATAGTGCCGTGTTAAGTAATGTGGTGCTCAAAGCCATTGTTTTGCTCAGCAAGGTATACCCACTGTTGAAACACTTTGCCGGACTCCCAACTCACAACTTCTCACTCAAACTCTACAACTCGCCATCTGCCACCATGATGTCCAACTCTGCCCAGCAATGCCTCTATGTGCACGCCACCAGGATTCTCAGAGTGGTTGATGGCACAAACAGTAACAGCCATTCTTAGGAGCAAGAGTGGATCCATTTCTTGGAAGAAGTGGTACATATGAATGAACTGAATACATTGTCTCAATGCTGCATTGTCCGACAGGAAAAAGCCAAGGGGTATTTTCTACAACACTCTGGCGACATACTGATCCTGCATATTGTCATGGAGCTTGGAACCAAGTTCCACATGTCCAAAGAATCGATGAAGTTCTTGGCAAGGACAGTACTGTCAATTTCTCAAGGTATCCAAGAGGAAGTATCAAATGATCAACAACTCATCTATCCCCCCCAAAATTGACCTCAGTGAGTCGTCCGCACATTGGTGGATATCCCATTGCTCAGCCAAAGGTGGCAGCCAAACCACAATCACCCACCTCCTACTGATGAACAAGATGACAAGGTGAATGCAATGGCACCAGAGAAGTGACCAGCAGAGCCAGCGCAGACAAAAAACAAAATGGCAAAAGCTTGGAGGTGAGGAGAACTCAATGAAATTGTATTTCAACCCAGTGAGTTCAAGCTGTGGCAATGAACTTTATCTACAGTGGCTCAAAAAAATGTCCCAATGTTTGCATGTTTTGCACTAAAGTCGATACTCCCCAACACCTCCTAATCCGGGCCCTAACATATGAGTACATCAAATGATGTACATACACCTGGCTTGCTATGGATGCAAAGGTCAAGAGATTTGGATAAGATCTGACAGAATGGCAGTCACTTCAAAATGACATGTCATTGGGACACTTATTTGACCCTGCATTTGACAATCATTATATCATATGTAACATAGGAATTTGACAGCTATTGATGTTATAAAAGTGTGTAATTATGTAAGTGACATAATTCCAAGCAATATAAATATCCTGTGTCCCACTTCAATTGACCTCACCACACCATAAAGTCCGTTCCTACCCCTATTAGAGCCACCATCCTTGTTCTCTCTGAATCCAGTCTCTCTACTTGACAGATTGCATCCAAGACTGGTCTAGGGAAGTCCACTTAAGATTTAAACCAGTTTTGAGCCCTTTTGGAGGAGTGTTTAGGGTCATTATCCTATTGAAAGATAATGCTCTCCTCAGGAATCCAAGAATCCTCCATGCTGGAAAGCAGATTGTCCTCTAGAACAGACACATACTGCTCAGAATCCATCCTCCTCTCCATCTCTGCAAGTATCTCCACTCTATTCCAGCCCATGCATTCTCAAACCACCAAGGAACCTCCTCCAAACTTCACTGTTCCCTGGACCTCCTTGTTCTGTAAAGGCTCACCTGTCTTTTTCCACCCATATTTCCCATTGGGACACTTTTTGAGCCACTGTATCATACTGACATAACACAGAAATTTGTCAAGAGAAGAGTATCGCCTGCACAGCGATCACAACCATGAAGGGAAAATTCAAGCCATGTGGTGCATGCACCTCCTGCAAGACCAAGTGCGGTGTGATTCAAGATCTCCTGGATATTGCTGACCACAACGGGAATATCATCCACCCTGCGAACAGCTGGGGACATCTGCTGTCCAAAGGGAAAAAGGAAGAGGAACCGGCAATCCCCAAGTCTAATGCAAAAGAGAAACACAAGGCAAAAACAGAGGGGAAACAGAATGCTAGGGAGGATGATGGCACTGTCCATCCTCGCAATGTGACAACAGAGAGGGGAAACAGAGGGCCAGGGAGGAAGAAAACAATGGGAATGTTGATGCCAATGGTGAGTGGGTTGCTGAAAGGGAAGTGAGCAGGACTGGTGAGTAATATGTGATTCAGGTATCCAAAGCTTACTGACTTGATTGTGAGAGCAACAAGGTCACCATGTACTAGTGGTGATATTATAGGGATGGAATGAAGATACACTAATGGGGTGGTATAAGTTTATACCTTTGGGATGATCCAAGAGTCTGAAGGTCCAAGTAGTCAGGGTTGATGTTAAGGACCGTGCAACTCCTGACTGGAGTTCGCTTGGATGCAATGGGATGTTGGCCTCGGCTTATGTGCTGTGCCCTTGTTGCAGTTTGGGTCCCGGAGGTCGGAAGGAGTCAGAGACAGAGATGAGCTCCAACGGTGAACGGACGGCGGTCATGACAGCCGACAATGAGGGGGAGCAAACCCAAGGTGTTCAGGGACGAGAGGACCATGAGGGGATTCATCCCAAACAGGCAAGAGGAAAGTCAAAGACAATAGGAGTTTGTCTAAGTTGATATTCAAACTAAAGTACAGGAGTGTAATTGTACAGTATATATACGATAGGAATAAGCTGTGGAATCGGAAGCGGACATACATAGGTTTCTGGGAAGTGTGTCGGAGGTACAGATGGCCCGAGCTGTGGTTACACAGCCTCAGAGGAGTCTTGGGTCCAGCGTATGGATTGGGTTAGTGTAAGGTACAAAATGAAGATGATCTAATGGAGCTACGCTCAGAACTCCGAAATCTCGGAGGCATAAGAGTTCCAAGATGAAGGGGAACAAGGCCTGGAGTACAGGACACTTGGAAGAGCTTGGAGGAGCTCAGAAACAGAGTAGGAGTGAAATACATGAATTCTGGTATATGACACAACCACTAAGAATCTCCAATCTCATCAGAGATCCTTTGGAGTAGAACCTGGTCTTAATAGTGCCCTTGAGTGTGGAAAAGGGGTGAAAACTGAAAACTGAAAACTCAAGCCAAATGTAAATGTCTGTCTATGCAGCAACTAATCTTGCATCCAACAAACTTGGAAAGTGCTCCCATTGCAAGGGTTCAAAATAAGTGTGAAATATGACTGTGTACCACACACCAGAGAGAGAGCTGGCATAGCCACTGAACCAATCAGGAAATTATTATATACTTGATGGTGGTATTATGATAACCACAGCTTGGTGGAGTGACGTCTAATCACATCCTGAACTTCAACCATCACCTTCCTCATTTGGAACAAGTACAAACAAACCAAAATTCCCCTGCAAATATATATTATTTCTGCTATCTCATTGTCATCAATCACTTATATAATGCACTCACAAATCCAACACTATTTTAAACAAAGAGAGCACACCACACCCTCACAGTTAGTACATTCCTACTTCAACTATATTTTTATTGTGGTGGTCACAAAACACTCAGGCCATGGTTGCCTATGGCATACATGCAGAGCAGATGAGTGGAGTGGAGTGTGCACAGCCTTGTACAAACATATGCCATCCAGCCAAAATATTTCTTGCTAGACCCAGCTAGAGGTATGCACTTGCCCCTCTCAAAATCAAATATACTCACTCAATCATGTTTCAAAATGCTATTTGGATGCATGCATAATGAACCACATAATAATCTATGAAAATGACCAAGGTAAGGACATTAGCACAGTCTTATGCAAACCCCCATTGCTAATTTTCATCCAGGAAAGGGAAATGAACTTGCAAGTGGCTGCAGTAAAGAATGTGGAGCATAGAGCAGTGAGAGTGCCTTCTCAGAACCTGTATTCCAATCCATCATCTGCATTTCCAATGCTTCCCCATTTGCATCCAGCACCATGACCACTTCCTGAACCCATGAGTGGCATGTTCAACTATCGCTCTCTGGTCTGAGAGGCACTGCATGGATGATACTAAGTGTTTGGTCCTCATCTAGGATTTTTGTGATGGTGACATGGATCAGGAGCAGGTAACTGTGATGTCATGTTGATTGAAGGTCCATTTGGATGTACCACCTGGCTGAAGGTGGTCCTGCACATGTAGTCTAATTTCTCATGCCTTTTCATTCTCATCTTTGGGCCCTATGATAAGGGCCCAATGGTATCTATTGAGTGTGCAAATAATCCTTAACTTGCCTGCTATGTGGTCAAACACTGTTGAACACATCAAATCCTTGGTAAAGAAGGCCACTTTGGACTATGCCCTGGTGACTGTAATGAACAAGAACAAATTTGGCTAAGGACCAATGATGAACATAGAAAATACTCAATCTGTTTGACAACATTGTGATGGGCAGAGAAAGAAAGCAGAGGACATTGCATATTTATTGTGCAAAAAATGCATCAGGTGGAAAAATGAATCAAGAATCAGTATCAGATGTCCACAGAACAGATCAGAGATGAAATGAACTGACCTCACCCATACAAGATTTCATACCACAAAGTGACTTATGCTGAGTCCATCTAAGACTTCCCTAAACAGCAGTGTTGCACAAGGAGATTTCTTTCAGGAGGGTGTACATGCTATTGTTGCAGCTATCTTTGATTTTTTCTTTACAATTGTCAACAGATCAAAGAATATTTACAGTGATGGATTGACAACTCCAAGAATTATACACATGGTCACAAATCCAGTTATATGCAAACACAAAGCGTTGGGATATTTGGACTACAGGGACAATGTTCAAATCCAATATCAAACATCGCATTAAAGCTCCACCAACTATTAGCAAAGTGGTATAGATGGCACACCAAACAGTATATTAATTATCATTATCCACACATGTATCTATATACATGAAAGTAAGGCATACAATATATTTGACAACAATATGTTTGTTGAATTATTTGATAATATATCAATGTATTTTAAATATATACTCATTTCCAACCACAAAATAGCTCTGTATGACAAACCAAAACACATTCAAAGCAAGCTGTCCCTGTTGAATGGGACCATGGCATGAATATGCCAGCTACATTACAAACCAGTGAACATTTTTCCTTAAGAAGGGGGTGAGGTTTATTCAGGCGGAGAATCATTCTTTGAAGAGAATTAAAACAAGGGGTTGAAAGAATACTGTACAGCCTGGCATCTATCGCTAGTCCTACATAACAACACGCATTAATACCCGGAATGTCCTTGTGGGCCTCCTTCAAAATCGACATCATTTTTGCTGTCTGAGCATCAGCAGTGTGCAAGGCAAATGGCATGGGAGACTTACTGATTGCCTTGATGTACCCCTCCCCAGAGCACCGCTGCTGCATTCCAGGCACTGTATCTCTTTCTCCATAGTGCTCTAGGAGTTTGGATATCATACCAGACATCCCTAATATTGGTGCCGCCTCCTGCAATATATTTGCGGATGGCACTATCCCTATAGTTTCATGGATCTGGTTTAAAGCCTCCCTTACAAGGCCCATTTCAGGTGTATTTGGCATCGCAGATGTCTATCAGAGAGGATTACCATGACGTTTTCACATACAAATGAAAGGACCTACCTTCTTTAAAAGACCTGGGATGTAAAGGCGAGTATGCTAGATAGAGGACTGGTAAGTCCTGTATCTAGTCAGTAATGTAGCATAGGTACATAGAAGTGAGTATGACTTACCCTCAGCTTCGAGGAGTGAAACTGAGGGTGAACTACGTGTCCACGACGCGTGATACGTGCGTGTGGCTATGCTATTCCTAATCCGGACTTCAGCGTACTGAACACTATCCAACAGGATGCCGTCGCCAAGCTTGACATACAAGTCCGCGTATGTCCAACGATTAGACTTTGATTTGAGGCCTGTGCTGAGGCCTTTCCAAACCACCGCCTTTTCTGCAGTACAGAATTCTTCAACTGTGGTCTGGATCGCACATGGGAGGACTGCTGCCCTGGTGGCTCCTTGTCAACAAGTCATATAGCAAGTGTTCTTCCTCATGTTGTCCATGGCCCCAACACCTGCAACAAGTCTCAGATGAACTCAGTGCCTGGATGAGAATTTGACCACTTGCATGTTATGTAGATGAGGCTTTATGACTGAATATGCATAGTGCTTGGATAGTTGTGGAGCTATGTTACAAATGTTACAGATGAACATCCATATGCATCTCCTGTTCAGGCTCTACAGGTGACCATCAGAATTACAATGGACCTTTCCAGCCTTAAGGCTGGGATGGAATAGGAACCATCAGTAAAAGGAGCCTCTTGATCCTAATACTGATTTTCATGGATCTCACCAAGGGTGAAAGCAGCAACACCAACGACACCTTTATTCAAGGATTAGCATGAAACATGCAGTCTCATTGTGCAGCATGTTCCATAGTGACCGGCTCTTCTTTGACCATTGAAGGAGTGGCCAGTATAGAGGTTTGGAATATAGCTGGCATATTCATGCCATGGTCCCATTCAACAGGGACAGCTTGCTTTGAATGTGTTTTGGTTTGTCATACAGAGCTATTTTGTGGTTGGAAATGAGTATATATTTAAAATACAT
>JBBPNE010000607.1:0-16484 GCA_038090735.1 Xerocomellus amylosporus | reverse complement strand
CTGCGCAGCCAGCAATGCTCTCTCTTATATCCACTCCATGCCATCTCAGAGCACGAAGTTAGCCCACCAACCCACCAGCACAACCGATCGTTGCCATACAATGTACTTGTGGCCCCTGCCGTACCACATTCCGGCCGACGAACTCCTCCCAATCTTGTGCCACGCACGCGTGGACACCGTAACGTGTCTGAACCTTACCACCACTGTACCTATGGAAATCAACATCCAATACTGGTTCCACACACTCGGGCAGCAAGGATGCATTGTAGGATAAGTGGCCTGACGGTGACTTTACTTCGGAGCAATCACGGGCGACAAACTTTTTTTATGCAGTATTGGGCTAATACCAACAGAGGTGGTGACGAGTATGGAGACGTGGCAGCAAGGTTATATCATGGAAGTGTGTCGGTGTCATACTCTGCAATGACCCGGCATGTGTTGTTATAACACGGCCACGCACCCGCCGGTACAATGTGGTCGCTCAGCACTCAGCTCCAACAGCGTTATGGCAAGCTACGATACAAAGAACCGTGTATGGTGCAGTCAGCTTTATATGCCTTTCGTCGTGCAGTATAGGTACAGTTCGTCCTTCATGATCACCCTCTTCTCACACACATCCTTCGTACGACACGCAACAAGCGTGCTCTTTTCGAGGTTGTTTTAAAGCCAAACCAGAAATTTGATCCGTCGTGTATTACTCTCACTTTCCGCGCACTACTAAGTAACAGGTGATGGAGTGACACCCCGGCGTTCTTGATGATATGAAGTCTTGTCTACTGACCTCTATCGGCATTCACAAACTTGAGACTTATAACTACACTACCTGGGCATCAAATTACTCGGACAGATAAGCGAAAGATACTGATGCAACTCGGGCGGGGGAACGCAATATTAGGTATGACATCCATCCGTCAAAGTAAGATCAACACGGTACATGATCGTCTACTCCTCTTTCTTGGCTCCAACCTTCTTCTCTGCCTCTGCAATAGATGCAGCGTCAGTCTGTGGCTCAGCAGCGGCTGAGCACAAGCATGTTAATCGACTATGCATGTTGGAGAAAAAAGGTGGACGTACGACCGAACATCGAGGCGGTCTTGAATGGTCTTTTAAGATCACCCTCGGCTGCTTTCCCGAGTACATGAATAGCAACGACTTTTGCGTCATACAGGTTCTTCAGGCCCATGAGGGCTTGGATAAAGAGAGGTTGTGTGTACTTCATGTAGATATGGAAGAAGGCCATCATGGCGACACCAAAGTACGCGCCACGGAGCTGGAGCATATGGGATAAGTGTGGAAAACGATTGAATCTAGTATACATACAAGTTTTGAAGTCTCGGAAAGATCATAGTCTCTTACGGTGGTTGTGGTGAGTCCACCGGAGCCAGGCGACTAAAAAAGGGTGAGCGAGAAAAAGGGTGCGGAAAGCTCTCGAAGGCGGACCATTGGGCTGGGGCTGTCGACTAGGATAGACGTGAGGATGGCTTCAACGTGTAAAGAACAAATGACACACCATATTTGAGGACGGTCTGGTCGTTCTTTTGTTTGACCTAAATGATGACGTGTCCCAATCAGCTCCAACTTAGGGTCACAGAGAAAAGGGCAAAGGAGGGGACCTTGTATGAGACAAAGAAGTATGTGCCGATGATGATGATCTGACTGAGAACGTAGCCGAGTCGGACGTAGTTTAGAACGACCGGGTCGTCGAACGGGATCCTGCGAGCAACTGGTACGAAAAGAGAGCTAAGAAGAGCATTCAAACAAAAGAAGGCAACACTACAAACCCTGCATGGCCCCCAGGGAGATCACAATGTTCTGCACGCCGGCGTTCATGTTTGCGACGAAGAAGACCGTTTGACGGAGGATGGAAAATGCACTGAGCTGAGCCTGCGCTTGAAACCCGAAGACGTGTGACCAAATAGTCACGTGATTGTTGCGTGACATGTCACATTTGTGATGACGTCGGCCGTCTCCACTCAATCTCCACTGCGGCAAAGGTTAGTCAAGAACGATGAACTACAACGAAACAGCGTCGATATCTCGCGCGACGTCGGTTTCGCGTGCGTCGAAACACGGAAGTACGCTCTCCCGTTCGCAGTCCCTCATCAAGAAAAACGTAGCTCCACAAGACCTGAAACCATCCGACGTCCTCATCGAACGCTTCGTCGCTTGGAAAGCTATCGTCAAACAGCTCATTGCCTACTTTGAGGGTCTTGCAGACATTCAAAATAACATTGCACGCGAATATACCAAGCTCAGAGCGGTAGTACAGGTACCCTTCAGGGCGGGAAACCAGTTTCTCGGAGAGGGTGGCCTGCAGGCATGTGTCACTCCATTCTACGCCATGACTCGTTGTGACGTATGTTGTAGGATGTATTTTATAGCATACGTGATAAGACTAGGGTCATTGCCGACCAACATGCCAACCTTGGTCGTACCATCGACAGCTCAATTGTGCAACATCTTCAGAAGCTCAGAACAGAGATCAAGGCTCATATCAAGGTGCGAGTTCTCCCCTTTCTGGGTGGTTAATTTTTAATTTGCATAGAATGTTCAAAACGACACTGGCAAGCTCGCTACGAGCGTCGCTAAAGAACGCGAGCTCTCCGGCAAAATGATAGGTGACCTTGCCACCAGTATTAGTATATTCAAGAACACGCCGATGAGCGTTACCGCGAAATCAGACCCGTATGTTTTCGCCATTCCCGTCTCGTTCCATGTCCCTCAGCCCTTCCAGGTATGTCGCCAACGTAGCTGTTGCGCGGCAACTTCAGAAACAAGTGCACGAAGAAAACGCCCTCCAAAAATCCATAATAATCATGCAGCAAAACTCTGCCCATTTTGAAGAAGGAATTGTCCGTGCCATTCAGTCTGCTTGGCAGACCTACGATGAGTGGCACTCTCGCATGTCATCCGCCGTCCAAGAGACCTGGCGCGTCCTTGGTGAAGCCATGTCTTCCCTCTCCCCTGACCGAGAGTGGATTTCTTTCTCCGCCCGTTCAGATCATCTCCTCGATCCAGAGACACCCCTGAGAAACCCGGAGACTATCATCTATCCTTCCAAAGGTGATCCAAGTGTCATAGCCGTACATACCGGCTCGCTTGAGCGCAAAAAACGGTTCACGCGAACGTATCGAGAGGCATACTATGTTCTTACCCCTGCTGGCTTCCTCCACGAATACGCTTCCTCTGATCCAGAGCACCTCGGAAGTCATCTTCCTGTCTTCTCCCTCTTCCTTCCTGCCTGCACGCTTGGTCCACCTTCCTCTTCTTCTTCGAAATCTCACAAATTCCACATAGAAGGGAGGAAAGATGGTACCGGCGCCCACACAGGTAGCTTTAAATTGATTACGACCGGCCAGCATGCTTGGAGTTTCAGGACACGAAGCCGCGAGGACATGATGGAATGGTGGAACGATATCAGGATGCTCTGCGCGAGATACCTTGTCGCCAGTGAACAAATGGATCGTGGGGGGCCAGTGCAAGCGGCCGTGCGTTCTGTCGGCTATGTCAGCGACGACGAGGAAGAAGGGGACGACGAAGGGTCGAGCATCGAAGAGGAGCAAGACGATGAAGATGATGATGGTGATATTTATCAAGACGCTGTGGTCGATGACGACGGAGAGCCACCTTCATACTCGCATGCCGGAAAGAATTCGGGACCAGTGAATGGGAGGAACGGATACGCGGTAAGTCTTGTATCTCCCGTTGGCACATCGATTTCTCGAACCTCTTGTTCTCCACCACTGATCCACTGCTTCTTTTTCCGCTCAGCTAGAAAAGAAATCACCTCCAATAGATCGTGACTACGAGCATGACTATGAAGGCGTGAATGGCCATGCGAACGGGTATCGAGGGGCGAGTCAGCGTCAGCTCGAGAAAGCGCCAGAGGGTCGGCTCCCACACTCCAGTGAACATAGTCGCTCGTATATTGGTTCAAATGGCGACTTGACTGTCAGAGGCGTTTCGCACGCGGATCATGGATATGACGGAGGGGAAAGCGCAGAAAGTCACACCGAAGAATCACTGGGTGCGCCTGGGCCTGCACCCACGGAGAGCCTGCATGCGGAGGAACATTAATTGGGCGTGTGTGATAGGTATATTTGTCATTTTCGGTTTTTTGTCGACTCTTGTTGATCGCACTTTTTTTTCCATTGTTGTTGGGCGACGTCATGAACTGCCCTTTTGTCAACGCAATCACTTATCTTGATGGACCTACACACGAGTTCCTAGCGTACCATATTGTCCGACTGCGAAGAATAACAACGTAGCTCTGTATTGGTAGCTGGCCGCAGTGGTCGCAATTAGGGTCGATCTTTGTTAGATCACTTACCTTGCGTATCTCCTACCCGAGTTGATGGGGTGCTTGGCCCGACGTTGCGTGCATGCAACGCCAGGGGAGCAAATATTTGCCGGCATCAGCATCATGATCTTTCCTCGTTTAGGTAGTAGTGACCTGTCATAGTACGTGCCAATCTGTTTCCACGGTTCGTTCTCTCTCACGTCGAATGTCAAGAAATTCTAAGCTGCTCACTGCACCTGCACTGTCCTCTCATGCTGGCGATCAGGCTCTGTCGTCCATGGATTCAACCCGCCGATGAGTATCACGCCGAATTGTGGTCCCGTCGATCTCAACACGACATGTTCGTCTTTGTCCGTCGGGTGACTCAAGCACTGTCACACTGACACCCCCGCTCCCACTTCCGGGCCCACGTCAGGTCCCACACCACTTCAAGGCTCGTTCCGATGCGGCGTCTGTAAGAGCGCCTGTGAGTAGCCGGTGCCCCATGTCAGCATTTATTTGTATCTTAGACGACCTCTTGAATGGCTCATTATTTTCAACGTTGTCGTACATGCGCCTGCGACATGTCTATCGTCGGTCTACCTTTTTGGTCGGAGGTCAGGCTGTCTCTTCGTTGATGACGATGTATGTTCTCACAGAGTCATACTGTCCAAATGCACGCTGTCATGTGCATGATGCTCCAATTTCTCCACTACTTTGCGCTTCCAGTTCCGATGCGTTCACAATCACAGCTTGCCCTTGATCAGTATAAATGAAAAGTTGGAATACATGGATGTTCTTCATTGATTTTGAGGATAGTAGGTCGGACAGAATGGTTTATGCATAGCGAATATTTCTTGTGTCAGAAATGATTATGGTGGTCCGTTGTTGGACACTGAGTTGCACCCAAGCACGGTAGTTCTAATTGAATAAATTGAAGGTGTAAGATGCTTCACTTTATCCATCAGACTCGTACGTACGTACGGATACCGGTACATCAGGCACTGCATCAGGTATTCATCCATTCACTCTCCCATACCTATCAAGTTACAATCCATCAGTACAACTTGTCAATCACGTGTGTTGGGAATATGGATTACCTCGAAGAATCGACGCCTGTCGGCCACTTTGATCCCACGACAGCTCGTCAGGTCAAGCTTCTCCAGGTTCGGGCAAGCGTCAATAATCGGGAACAACCCACCACCTATAAGACTTCTCAGCGCATACCGCGCGAGGTCAGCAGTATGCAAGACAAACTTGTCAATTTGGTGCCCGCGACTTCGAGTACGACGAGCGATGAGCAACACGCAAGATATGGTGCCGCGTCATCGTCGATCCCAGTGTTGTTGAAAGCGAGTTCTTCGAGTCTGGGAGGACCGTCGTGGACCGTCTCCGACATCAGTCCACACAGGTCTCGTGATCGCAAGTACGGTATCCCAGACAAGTTAAGGTGCTAACGTACAACAATACGAAGTCGTCAATGGGTACGTTCGATCAGTCATACGCATGGTACAGTGGGACGTGCCTTGCACTTTCGTCCGACTCGACGAATGACGTCGGCGAGTGCGCCGTGTTCGTCGTGACGGGAGGTGAATCCTAATTTGGTATTCCCAACGAGGCTGAATTTTTCGAGGTGTTCAAAGTTTTCCATGATGTCCGTGAGCGATTTGAGCGTGTCGTCCGTCATGGTCATGGCGCTGATCGAGGCAGACGAACCCTGTCCGCTACCAAGTGCACCTAAGTAGAGCGTCCGTAGGTTCGGCAAAGTGCTGATCAGCGAAACGATATCCGTGCTTGACAGCGACGCCGACGTGAGCGACAACTTTTCCAGAGAATGCACAGGAGTGACTGTCAATGGCGGCAGACGGTGAAGGCGCGTAAAGGAGACGTCCAGGCGGGTCAAATTTGGGCACAGCGCGATAAAAGCGTACATCGTGGTTTCGGAGAGACCGAGTTGGCGGAATTTGAGGTTTTTCATGTGGGGTAGGGTCATGTCGGGTTCTTGTGCGAGTCCGGCGAGAAGCTTTGCGAAGGTGGCATCGGTCTGGATAAGGGTAGGGATCGGCCATGCGATTGGCAATGATGTTATATTTACTCACCCAATTCTGTATGCCTGCTACCTTTAGCACTTCCAAGTTGGTGCAAGAGGTCAACGGTCCGAGGAGAGATGCGGGTGGGACGGATGTATAGTTAAGGTTGAGGGTGGTCAAGGAGGGACACGTATTGCCAATCACTTCTGCTGTCTTCATGCCGACCTTGGAACAACCGCTGTGATCGTGTCAGAGAGCCATACGGAGGGAACTATTCGCCGCACCGGAGTACAAGAATGCGGAGACGGGGAAGAGAAGGCAATATGGACGCAAAAACCGTATCTGCAAACTTGTCGAAACCAATCAAACGAAGTTCTCTGAGTGCTGTATTATGTGTAATAGAAGCAATCGTTTGTCTTTCAACGCCAGGTAGATCGCTGGAGAGCACAAGGGATGGCCCACGCAAGAAGTACTACAGTGTGTTTCAGATTGGACAAGACACGATAGAAGATTGTTTGGTATCTCACCAAAACAATCAGTCCGTGCGATAGAAGCGTCGGGCAACTGGATCGCAACATGGAAAATAATCTTGGTACCAATGTGTCAGGCAAACGCTTCAGATAATGTTTGGAGTAAACCCATGATCGATCGTTCCCTGAAAGTACTCGAACGTGCGCCACGAAGCAACGAGCTGCGAGGGAAGATAACGACGGTACAACAGCCTTTTGAGGGAGGACACGAGTTGACAAAGCTGTCGCCGAGGGAAAATAGCTTGGTTGTAAGAGGGAAGCGTCGTCCTCAGTGGGTGCACCAAATGCCGGAACGTTACCTCCACGTCGCCGTTTCATTGTTGGTGCACTCGACAGTTGTTGTTTACGCCCAAGGCATGTCATGGATATAATGGTGGGCCTAGGCCGAAAAAAGAACTCGTTGATGGCCCTCCCAGTTGTATCGCGTGTGCTAAAACACTCATTCAACATGCTCTCGATGACCTTGAGGAGAGGTGTCCTTCAGAGGTCAAACCGAATGGATCTCAACGAAATTCTTAATCCAGCAGTTGAATTCGACCACAACATCTTCGACGCAACAGACGAAGACATCTATCACACAGTAATGGATGTGAAGGAGGCACAGGAAACGTCCAGGGATTCAAGCGATATGATACTGACACTGCCAGTGGCACGGCGACGGTGGTCGACTCCACATTACGACACGAAAAGATCAAATACTAGCTATTTCTCGCGTAAATAACTTAAAAACATCATTAGACTAGAGTACACACATTTACTTTAATATTTTTCCTGCCCGTAGTCATTTATCGAGCACCCATACTCCCTAGTAATGCCCCATACCCTTTGCCCTTTCCTGACGGGTATGCGTTAGGAGGGAGTACACTGTACCTTGAAGTTGCTAGCCGATAATACCCCCGACTTCCCTCAAGCGAAGACGTTACTCAGGCTCGTTGGCTTTGCAGATCCGGGCTGGAATAACCGCATGCCGTGACGACGCGTTGAGTTGCTTTTAATTGGTCTCTCACAGGCGTCGGCTAGCGAGAAAGGATGTCCGGCGCGATCTCCACCCCGCCAAGGGAAAAATCTTCGAGCAGGCTCGACGTAAAATACTTAGACACCCGTCCGAGGTGAGTTCCAACCTCCACCCCATATCTGCTACTAGCCCTCACCTGCTCGGGGTTAAACGCTCGCGTTGTTGTACCATTGAAGGTCGTGAACATGACAGGATCCGCGGAATCCGCATATTCTGTTGGCTTCGTGGTCTTCGTGGCATTCGTCCTCAACACGTGGCGGCAACATCGACTCAGAGATGGACTTCCATTGCCTCCTGGGCCGGTCGGCCTTCCCCTGGTCGGCAACGTCTTTAATATCGATGCGTCCCGCCCTTGGGTATCGTATGCGCAATGGGGAAAGCAATATGGTGCGTTCGATTCTCGGTGAATGCCTGGCCTCTCAGGCCTCTCCTCCTGCAGGCGGTTTAGTATATGCGAACCTGCTTGGCAAGGATTTCGTCATCATCAATAGCGTCAAAGTTGCGCACGACTTGTTGGAACGACGGTCAGCCATCTATTCCGAGAGACCTTACATTCCGGCAAACGAATTGTGGGTCACACTTTGCTGAGGAAGAGGCAGATTGACACACATTTGTAGGTTCGGCATGGATTTCAACTCAGGCCTTCTTCCATATGGCAACAAGTGGAGATACCATCGCAAGCTGTTCAATACCGCTATCAACAAAAAAACGGCATATCGGTACCAGCCGTTAGCGATGTCCAAGGCGCGCCAGCTTGTCGAGAACCTCCTCGACGCCCCGGGTGATTTTGCTAAACATTGCAGGACGTGAGTTGTCTATTGTGTATATATTGGATGGTGTCGCTCGACGATGTGCAGCTTTGCAGCGGCGACTATCATGGGTGCGACATACGGTTACGACGTTGTATCAAAGAACGACCCCTTCGTGACAAAGGTTGAACACCTCGTTGGTTTGTTCACCACCGCGCTGACTCCTGAGCGGGCCGCTTTGTTGCTTGCCTTTCCATTCTGTATGTCCAATCGGTTGCGGTGTTTCATTGTTGCATTAATCGTCGACGTGATTAGTGGCCCATATTCCGTCCTGGCTGCCGGGGGGAGAATACAAACAAAAAGCTGCGGAATGTCGTGCCCTCGCAGAGGAAGTGTTAACCAGCCCGTTTGAGTACGTCGTGGAAAATATGGTAATTATCATTGTCGACCTCCAGTTTGGCATTAATACAGGTCACTTTTATTAGGTTGCTGGCACAGCAGGAGGATCGTTCGTCCATGACTTGCTTGAGACACAAAGCGGTGAAGCGGACGAGGACAATATCAAAGCTGTGGCAGCATCTGCTTTCCTAGGCATGTGAACACAGTCCCCTCGGTTTTACAGGGACTCATGACAATCTTATAGGTGGCGCTGAGACTGTGGGTGGCCAAACTATTTATAATTGGTTATACTTGACAATCTTTTAGAGTGATATAACGCTGCGAGTGTTTATCCTCGCCATGATACTCCATCCCGAGTTTCAGGCTAAAGCTCAAGAAGAGATTGACCAGGTCGTAGGTAGCCAACGCCTTCCAGATTTTGGCGACAGGCCGAATCTGCCATATATAGAGGCAGTATATCTCGAGACGCTCCGTTGGCGACCTGTGTCACCTTGTGGTGAGTGAATTGGTCCTGGGACACTAGTTCGGGTCGAGCCGGCTTTGCAGCGCTTCCACACATGACAGCGACGAGCGATATATATGAAGGCATGTTCATCCCCAAAGGTGAGCTGAATGAAATTGTCAATGACCCGACACGCCATGACTCTGTGACAGGCGCCATTGTACTCACCAATATTTGGTATGCATCTCGTCTGTTGGCCGATGTATATGGGCTGAACCAAGGCAGGGCGATGGTACACGACGAGACACAATTTGATCCTATGGTCTTTATCCCCGAACGACATCTCACATCCGCCGGAACGCTCGCGGAGGGGACCAGCCCGCCTGTTTTTGGTTTCGGCCGGTGGGGCACATACTCGCTTTCGCTCCATGAGTGGATACTAAAAGACTATGTAGCCGCGTCTGTCCTGGAAAGCATATAGCAGATCAGAACATCTGGGCTGCCATCGTGACCATACTAGCAACCGTGCACCTTGCGAAGCCCTGTGATGAATTGGGAAATGAAATCGATGTCAAGCCGAAATTCTTGGGTGGAATCTCATCGTGAGTTAGCGTTGAACCATTGTTTGGTCTTTGTTAATCATTGGTTATGACGATAGCGCTCCGGAGCCGTTCGTGTGCTCCATCAAACCACGCTCTTCACTTGTTGAGAGTCTCGTCCGAACTAGAAATGATGAGGTATACTAGGTGGAGCTTCTGGCTTGAACGGGGAGGGAGGACTGGATTACAATCTATAGAGGCATTTTAATATGGTACAGAGATCTGCGGTATTGGATGTAGCTACTAGTACCACTGCTAACATTAGGTGCGTAGTTCTCCGAGCTCTGGAAATGAAAACCCGACGACCGTGTAAGTACCTTTTTTAAATCTTCGTTCCGCCAGACACCATAACACCAGAACGTCTATATAATTCGACTGACCAAGGTACGCAATTTTGTTGATCGTTTGTGGATCCCCTTAGCGTTCCCATGGATAAGAATCGCTGCTATCAAAGATCACTCACGCTTTTCACTTGCATGATAGTACATAGTCGACGAAACGGACGACAATCATGACAAAAACAATAGTACATCCTACTCGTACACCGGATTCCGAAACACACTCATTGCTAGATCCTCATGTTCAACATGTGCACATCACAGTGCTTGATTCATCGTCCAGATTAACCTGGTTCTTCAGCCTTGAACTCGGTTTCTGCTTGGCGCACAGCCTAGAAGTTAGCTGCCAAGAGAACCCAAAGCCCGAATTTGTTGCTCTCATTTCTGGTTGCAAGCAGCGCGGGCATCTGTGCCTAAACACGGTCATTCAATATCTGGGTCTTAGCGACCTCGAGGCATCACTTGCTACACACCGAATCTTGGAGCCCAACATTGTTGTTCGGTGTCCCGATTGCCACCGCAAGAGTGGAGCTAGGTCTGGGAGTGATGCTACGAACGTCAACATACATCAATGTAAGTCGGCGTCGGGGGCAAAAATCGGGACTCACATATAGCGTCCTTTGTCGCCTGAGCTGACCTCTGTGATCGTGAACTGTATATTTCCCTGTGTTTGGGTACCGTATGTCACCGGATTGTTGATAGCAGCACCTTGGGATTTGGTAAGCGCAAAACTGGTGGATGCCGTCTTGTTTGAGAGCGTATAGTAGCCCTGGCTATCTTTCGTGGCCACCCATTGGTACTACAGTTATATATCGATAAGCATCGTTTAGGAATTACATGGCATTCCCACTTACTGCTTGCAGAATTGAAGTTGTCGTCTCCACCTTTTCCGGAGAGAGGGAGATGACACTACGCTTGTCAGTCGAGAGCGTCAGGTAGTAGCCAGTTGCGAAGTTGATGATGACGAGCGCCTGTTGGGGATTACCAGGGGGGGCGCCTGTGAGTCGACTACGAAGAGCATAAGATCGCAAACAAATAAATAATGAGTTCATCCTGGGAAGGCGGTACGTACGGAAAGAAGAGGTTTCGCTGTTCGGAGAGAATGGATACCTGTTCCCGTTTTTCGACGTTGTTCCCACCCGCTGCAAGCAGTGTAGTCCAGGAGCTGGCCAACGGTTGCAGGTTCTTGCCCTTCTCTGTGTATATCTGTAGTCCAGTGATGCCCGTCCCGGTTCTACCCCAGCCATAGCCACAGTGTACCAGCGTCGACTTATTGCTCAAGAAAAAGGTGTTCGCCTGCGCGAACTGCGTGAGGGTAGGGGGCTTGAAGTCTCCGAGCTTGAGATGCAAGTATTTGATCGCCGGTGTCGCCTTGGCCAATCTGTCCTTCTCCACTGCGGTGTACTCGTATTCATTGAAACTGATGATGCTGTCAATGCCTTGGGTGACAAGGTAGTTGACGGCTGCCTGTGTAAGATTTTGATCGCTATCTTGCGAGACGTAGTTGGGGGCGGAAGCACGGTAGAGTTTGTGTCCGCTGGGCACAGACTTGGTGACTGGTGTGAATCGGTGCCATCCAGCTGCGGCTGCCATATCGTGTGAGATCAGTGGAAGGAAGGGGATGAGGGGATGGGTCACAACTCTGCAGAAAGAAGGTGCTATATACCCAGCATTGATGCCCGTGGCCAATATGAGATGTTTTAGCCACAGGTTAAACCAGGTGTTTCGAGGGTGAAGGTGACATACTATCGTCCTCACACTAGAATTGTCGGCGGCGGAAAGGAGCCCGGTGTTAAACGGGCGTTATGACCAATACGACGGCGTTCTGAGTGAATCTGATGAAGGATTACACTGCGAGAATTACCCGACATCCTTGACTGAATATTCAGAGGAAAAGATGTTTTGTGCGCAAACATTTAAATCTTGGGTTTGGGTCTGCACTTAGTGTGTGCACTTGGCAAGGTCGACTCGGAAGGTCCGCTGGGTACTGTGGCGAGTTTCAGAATGCGTGACAGATGGGTTCTCGTCTTCAGCACACGGTTCGCCTTCTCTCACGTGAGGATCCGCACTCGGAATCAGCATCCCCAAGTATTATTTCCCCCTTTTGCACTGGTGATATTCTTGTAGTTGATCTGTGTCTTTCCGAACGCGCTTCTTGGCCGGTCGCATGGGAGACATGGCATGCTGCCTGCCATCCTGTAGAGTTCTAGTATACGCGGGGGAACTTCACTGGGTGGCGTTGGCGTTGGGTGGCGGTTTGTGCGGCGAAATTCCAGACGGCCTGAATAATTCGCTGTGAGTGCTGGGAATATCATTAATGCGTTGGAGTGGGAACGAGGGATGTATAGCAGCGGCTGGCGGCCGGGGTTAAATGCGTCTGCCTGTCACTCCAACAGTATCGTTGGAGGCTTCTATGAAAAGATCTTCGGGCCACTGGAGGCTTATAAAGTCTGAGCAGCGCCAGTCTCGCTAGGTTAACACAAGTTTGCGTGACAATCACGTCATAATCGAATTTCGAGAGGATATCAAAGAACAGAAAACCACTCGCATGCATGGTACCGCAATCAGTACTGATGACCAACTTGAAACGCGTCAGCAGACGTACGTACCCAATTGAGGATATTAGTTGTTGACCGTATGACAGGCGTTCGGCCAGTCCACCGGGTGCGTAATTTGGGCGTTTTCGGGCTGGGAATTAATGACATCACCCATACAAGCGGGTGGAACCGGTATCAGTGGCAATAGGTTGCGGCGGGGTATGTTAACGAGCTGCGGATAAAGACACTGGATGTACTCCCAGAACGCGGGATGGTTTTCCCTTCGTCTGCTTCCACGCGTGTGTTGTCGGAATTGCAGTACGCTTGGAGATATCTCCAATCCGCAACGGTCATTGAGACACCTCATGAGTACGTAGATTCGGAGGAAACTAATTACAAATGCTGACTTACAACGGAGAGAGGTAGCAGCGATATCCATCGCGTCAGCGGGATAGTCATCACCGACACGTAGCCATAACTGCGTCCTAGCGAGCGACTATCTCCTCTGGAAGGAGGCCCAGCAGGTCCTCGGACGCAGGCGGGCTGTTGAGTGCGCCACTCCTCACCTTCGAATTAGGGTGCGACGAACTCCTGCATTCAACAGGGCCATCATCTGCGGACTCCGTCAAATGCATCTGCAAGTGGAGCGAGTGTGCGGAACTCCGCAGTGCACCGAACATTCAGTACCTTTGTTCTACCAAAAAAGACGGTAGCTTGACACTCACAAATGACAGAATGGTGCGTTCTCCAATCATTTTTTCCGATCCGCGAGGGTATCCAGACCTTATTTTCAGTTGATGCTGGATCGTGGCAGTGAAGATGGCGTGTAGTCATCGCAATGTTCGTAGTAGTATCTAAGGCCTAGGCAGATTTAATGGTGGAAAATATACTATTCAGTACACTGACTTCCGAGGACACAGCACCCTACACTAACAGACAATAGGCTGGTGGCAGGAGAACCGATAGTGCTTCGGCCCGTATTAGCGCCGATGATTCCCACGGTGTGGGTGCCCTCCGAGTCTTAGGTTCGGTTGAACTGGTCGAGCTACTGACTGGCAGTGATGGCAAGGCGACCAATCTCGCCTGCGGAACCTACCAAGAAACACCCACCACCCATCCAGCCAAATGCTCATCCATATGCAATCAAGACGACGTCCTCTGCGTTGTTGTCGCGCTCGAATTCGTCACCACACTCTGCCCACTATACCAGGCACCACTATGTCCCTTCTTCGCCCTCCCGGATACCGACAGGGACAAGGGTGCGGCACCGCCAATCGTCGTCGTTGTCATCAGTCGAGGGGGAAGCACGCGATGCCAATGGAGTGCGCACCATCCCCGCACCATTGCCTACCTCGCGGTCAATTTCCGTTGCCTCATCAGACAGCCCTTCGGTGTCGCTGAAGCGTGCATATGAACCAAAACTCACGCACCGAGCATGGGTAGCAGAGAGCAACGCCACCGAGCCCATCACAGAACATCACCGCTACAATCAGAAACACAAGTATAGTCACGAGCAGGACTCAAGGCCCGAGCAGTACGATGGCTTGCCTCCCAACCCCAAGCAATGGAACACAGATGAACTCACTACTTATCTCGAGACGTCTTTCAGGTCGGGCAACAGCACCGACGGGGCCAAAGATGATCCCAGCCTCGTGGACATACTCGAATGTGTCCGCACACGCGGTCTCACGGGTCGTGAGTTACTGCGGCTCACAGATGCGGATCTTGCTGAGTACGTCGCACTCTCGTCGCTGCGTGGCCTCCCACTCATTCCCTCTACACTTGAACAGCACACCCCTTTCTGTTGTACAACGCGCCCAGCTTCTTGAGCATTCGCGCGTCCTCCGTGCTGACATTCTCCGCGGACGCATCTACGTGGACTCGGAAGTCTCCGACAACTCGAATGATATCGATTCCCGATCCGCTCGCTCTTCCACTCCATTCTACAGCATCTGCGGTGCTTCTGTGTCTGTTGACGGTCTCCAGTTGCTTCTTGACAACAACTCCGGCGAAGGCGAAGGCGTTCCCCCACCATCCCCAGCCATGTCTCTGAAACGCTCCAACTCGGTCTCGGATGCCTCCGCCCAGCGGTACAAGGACCTCGCGCGCATGCGCATGCGTCGCCGAGGCAGAGTCAAGGGCCTCGTTGAGACCTGGGAACGCGCAAGCACGAGCGAGAGCGAATGTTCTACCAATGAGGAGGAGTCCGTGAGCGGGAGCGAGACTCGATCTGAAAGCGAGATTGATGAAGAGTTTGAATCCATCTCGGATACCAAGCGTTTGCCAGAGTCCCCGTCCGACCTGCCGTCTGCTCTATGTGATGAGCCACTCCAGGGCGTCTGTTCGTCAGTGGTGGATTCCGCGGTTGTCCCCCAGGAACCACCTTTGTGCGCTCCACCCCCTCCGTGCACCCATATGTACACCGCGCCTGGGGTCGTCGGGGATGAAGAAGAGGAGCCCAGCATTGAGGAGTTGTTGGCGTCATCTTCGAGCGTCTCACTGAGAGGTGCGCGCGCATGGGAGGCCGACTTCGGTTTGGGGGAGACAGTGAAACGTATTCCCGTTTCCGCGAGTGCAGATGCAGGTAGTGGTTTTCGTGTTATGGAACCAGATACGTCTCCTCGTCCGCAACACGATGGCCAACAAACAAGGGACAATATTATTCGATCGAAAGGGCCGGTGATGCGACGAAGCACTGGAAGCAGAGGGAAGAACGCAAGGTCTCGAAAACGAGTTGTCACCGCCATTTTTACTGGTTCTCCCTCCGATGACGCATCCGAGAATGCAGACAATAAGATGCATCTAGAGGGCCGTCGTCGTCACGCGAGCGGCGTGAACAGCGTCGTTCATGGTATGGCCCCAGCAAGTTCGGAACTGCAGAATGACCCGGATAGCGAACTACAAGCGCTTGAAGAGTCTATTTCAGTAACACGTGCCCAACTGGAAGCTTTCAAGCTGCGGCTGGAGGGGGTCGAAGCAGATACTGCCAGACAAGAGGCGATGTTGATGCGAGCTCATTTCTCTGACTCTCTTCGTTCGTCTGAATTCGAATTAAGCCAACGACGATCGGAGGCGAACCAACAAGCGATGGCCGAGACAACGGAACCATTCAATAACGAAACCTTTGTCGAGGGCGCCAGGAGCAGGGACGTGCTTGGAGGTTGGGAAACCATGCCTCTGGCCGATGTTGCGCGCGCGATCCTTGCGAGAGCGATGGGATGGCTGTTCCCGTATGGACATCTGGGTGTACACGTCCCTGAGGATCATGACAAGTCTCGGGGTCGCACCGGTTCCCGTCCTGGAACAAACGACAGATACCGTTCTCCAGCGAAAAGAGATGGTCGTTTGCCGGTCGCACGTAGGACATGCAATATCTTTTTGGTTTCGTTCGCCCTCTGTGCAGTGGTACTTCGGAGAATGGGGTTTGGGCGATGGGTCCGCCGACCATAATCGGTGAGTGGACGCGATCGTCAGGGGGTGGCGATGAAGAATGGATCTTTGCTTTTGTGCTTTTATTGATGCTCTTGCCTTGGACTTGATACCTATTGATCTTTCTTCTTGCGTTC
>JBBPNE010000606.1:0-16511 GCA_038090735.1 Xerocomellus amylosporus | reverse complement strand
CACAAATGGCTGCTACTGCCGGTTCCGTTGCGGTCGGCTCGACCATCGGCCACGGACTTTCCCATATGCTCTTCGGTGGATCCAGCTCTGCAGCGACTACCGAGCCAGCAGCTCCGGTTCAACAACAATCCTTCCAATCCTCTCCTGCTTGTGACGCTCAGGCAAAGGATTTTACGCGTTGTTTGGACAAGGCAGACTTGCAGAGCTGTTCGTATTATCTTGAACAGCTTAAAGCCGTATGTGGCGCTCTTTACTCTTTGCTTCGTGTGTGCTGACCGATCTATGCAGTGCCAAGCAGCTGCCGCTCCATATTGATAGACTTGAATGTTAATTGTACGCGCATGGACCTAACAATGACCATTCATTATTAGCACCCCTCATTGATTTATATCCATTGATCAATCTCAATCTTGTATCCAACCGGCTTCACCTTCCCTGGTAAGATCGGTGAATCGTGGCGGTGTCGTGTCATGATTGAATGATCACGTGGTTTCCTCACTTCTCTGATTTCAGAATCGAGTGTCGAGGTTAAATGAGAGCGGCGTCCAACATTAGCAGGATGTACCCTACGCCGAAGACTGCACAGTTCCGGGGATAACTAACGTTTCCGGATGAAGTGTGCTGGACGCATCTATCCAACTAGATGGGCGTGCGGTCCGACGCAGGGGGTTTCAGGTGGTCCGGCGTAGACCTGGCTCATAGGTAAGATATCGGGGGCCGATCGAACACCTGCAAGTGGTTGTTTGCCACATTCCAGCACATGTCCTAGAGGAATGATCAAGGTCCATTTAGGTAAGTGATTGTAGGGAAAATACGAGGCGCTTTGAGGTCCTCGAGAAGCACCCCACAGCTTTGCACGCTCACGATCGGAGGTCCTTAGTTAATTTTATGCAAACAAGTACCCTCGGACATGGTGATCATACGAGTTCCATGTGCTCCAAGTCTGTGGAGATCGACTTGGATGTTCTTCAGCGGTGCGGTCAGCCTGAGCACCACACCACGTCAACTAGCCGTGACCCTCGTTTCTCCCCGAACGGGCCGTCCGTCGTTTCAACCACGACAGTGCACCAGGCGGCTCCTCGTTTTCCTCCTCTTCATGTTCCTCTTCCTCCTCGTTGGAGTGCGTGTCCAATGTGTATGGCAACGGTACCTCGCGCGTGACGCGGTACTGATCGATATTGCCAAGGTGTTCGTTCTCGAGTCGATCTGCCACCGTCGCACGCGTCAGTCGCGGTCGCCAAGGGAAAGCCAGCAGAAGAAAAAAAATGACGCACAGAAATTCCACTGCACCCTCCGCAACATCTCCAACATGGCAACGATGAACGTGCGCACGGTGATGTCGGGCGCATTGGTGGGTATGTAAGACATCCAAACGAAACGAATGCATAAGTTGGATACCTGCGAAGAAGAGTTGGGATCGGGTATGAAAAGGGACGGATGGATCTGCGGAACGTACCAAAGCAAAGTAGTAGGACTGGGTCATCGTCAGCGGCGTTGGAGAGATCGGGACAAGGAGACGTACCGGTATTTGTGATTTGTAGACGAGCTCCGGTCTGAGGAGCGGATATCGAGCGCGTGGTTTACACAATGACCAGTCCATCAAAAAGTCCTGAGACACAGATGCTGTCATGGTTGTCGAAACATATAAAGGTGGAGGAACTCACCCAAGCACACCCGTATATCACGTAGACAACGCCAGTGAAGCACCAGAGAATGTAGCTCGCACCGGTATGGGGCATCGCTCAGAGATACTTTTAAATGCATGCCAACCATAGTAGACTCGGACATACCTTGGTGTCTCCAGTAGTAATAAAAGAAATAATGGACCATCCCCATCCCGTACTTTCCGGCCTATTTCAACCAGACGATGAACACAGAATAAACGGTGATCATAAAGTTCCGTACATTGACAAGATGGGTAGGGAGCTTCGAGTCCCGGTATCGCCTGAGACTCTGCACGAAACGCACCATGAAGGGCAGCACAGCGAGAAGGTAATACCATCCCCAATTCTGAGACGTGCCACACGTCGACCATGCTTCTTGAACTTGAGGGTCGTAAGCTAACGACAGCAGACCTTGATATGCACTCTCAACGGCAGACGATTCAAGTTGATATGGAGTTGTGGCGTTGACGGGGAATGAAGCGTATCGCGATGCCTCGAAATCCGTTAGAGCTGGCGGAGTCGATAGGGAGATATTGGGAAAGAAACGGGTATAGAAGCAGCCCACGAAGTACATGCCGGAAAGCGAATAGACAATGCTGCAACACTGGTCACTGGTAGCAACAGGGTGAGACGGTTTAGTGAAACAAACATCGGGGATCATACCCGAGCCAGAAATCGGTGAACTGAGGGGCAATCAGATCTCGAAGTTGCCTCATAAAATGGGTGATCGATGACAAACCTCGACCTTCCATATCCCACTAGCCCCAAGCTTGGCTATGTTCTTGATTGTCCACCAACGGGCGTATCCCCACATGAAGTTCTGCATGCGTGACGTCAGACCTGGATACGGGGCATCAGAAGGTGGTTGAAGGACTTACACGGATTGGATTAAACATAACAACGAGGGTGAGAGCGAGCCAAATCAAGGGCCAGAGCAGTGGGGGTCCAATTTGAGCCAAGGAGAACCAAAAAGCATAGGCGAGGGTGCAAAAGAGCAAAGAGGGAAGCTTTCACGTCTCGTCAAAATGGACCCACGTGTGGTAAACATAAAACACATACTTCAAAGTATTCGTGATGATCAAGCCTTGATCTTGGGTTCAGGTCTGTGCAGACCGTCAAGAAGCGAACAGAGTATGGTGACAGTAACGCACCAAATATAAAAACGTAGTTGATTCTTTCGCGGGCCCATACGGCGATATTGACGCCAATTAGTAGCGCCAGTAATATCGGTAGAAGGAATACCGAGTAAATAAAAAGCAGGATGTTCCATGACGGGAGTGATCCACGCGTATGCTCCTGGAAAGCTACCAATGAAGTTCAGAATGATACCATTGAACAGTCTTGGAGAAATTCATACACAGGTAAGAACCTTGAGCAATCGCAGGAAGTGCTAGGCCCAAGCATAATCCAGAGCGGTACGAGCTAAAATGGTGCGTTTTTAATAATGGTCCGACTCGAAGGCGGTCTAATGCTTTCTTTCTGTCTCCGCGTTCTGGATACAAGGTCGACGTGTCAGTGATATGGAATTCACATACGCGAATCCCACAACGCTCAAGCGGGGGGGAGCGTACCGAATCGCGTCGCGAAAAGGTCTTCCACTTCCTTGAGCATATTGCTGACCATCGCACCAGAGGCGAAGGCGGAAGGTTCTACCTGCAATAATGCAATGTGTTAGTGTTGCAACATCATTGACCAACTTAACCACATACTTTCTCATTCATGTAGGCGTCCAAGACAAAACTCTTGGTAATCTTCTCATATTTCTTCAGCGCTTTGCGAAAGCCAATAAGGTTCAGAATCTTGGTGCAAACACAAGTAGATCATGGGCGGGGTACAACACCAGCACGGGTGATGGTCGAAAGTTGATCGCGAATCGGATCGAGGAAATTAAACGAGAAATCGAGGGTCAAAGGAATGTCAATACTTGGCACATATTATAGGTTAAAACCAGGCTCACTCTGTAATTGTTTAGGACCTCGAGGCCTCTATAAATACATGCTGCATGTTAGCATCGTGTTCGCAAGCGAGATGAAGATAAACTGCTTGCATTGCGCGAGAGACCAGCCTCTGCAATGGCAAATTTCCGAAGGACAACTCGACGCACCGGTAATGTTCAATGACAGCCTTTCGGAGTCTTTTTTTCGCGTGTCGATACCCATGAGGGTCGAGGGGATGCCTTGCCCCACCAAACGACAGCCTCAGAAAGCTGTTCGAACGTTTGGGTGGCGAGCCAGCAGAGTCGTCTAGCGCGTTTGGAGAAGACGCAGCATTGCTCTCTGACGAGTTATCGGGGTCATTTCCGTCTCCATCTTCCGTTACCCCTTCCCCTCCATGACCGCCATCCCGACGCGAGTGTTCAGTCGCGTGTGTCCCTAAGTTGGATGTATCAACAACACCACGACGTCCTAATGTTTATAAGTCGAGATAGAGACCCCGCGAAAACGGTATTCACCATTACGCCCCGATTCAGAAGCCAATGTCTCGTTCCCACCAATAGGCTCTTCTAGTTTTGTGTTGGTGTCTCGGAACCACTGCATCAGTGAAGAAAGTGCAAATGGGACAGAAAAATTTGCCCAATTCTGAGTCTTTGACTGCGCAGATGATCGCTAACGGGTCATAGTTAGTGGCATATGTTTTAATCCACAATAAAGGGCACTGACATAAAACACTTGACGGTGCACCCCCAGTTCATTTAGTTGTTCTCTTAGCCGTTTGGCACGTTCAGTCATCTCTTTCTCTCTCTCTGCGTAAAATGATTCTACTTTTTCTAGCTCAGCATCAAGCATGTTGAAAAACTTGGCATGGGTGGCGGGCAGGTTGGCAAGTATTGTATGCAAAGTTGGTGGCGTGGGGGATCCTGCTGAAACCAGGGTTCAATTAATCGACCTGGACGGACAGAGGAAACAGATACCTGAATCCCTGAAAAAAGGGAAAACTGGAGGAGAGCGAGGGGTTCTTGAGGGTAGTGGCGTGTGCTGAGATGGTGTAGTTGATGTTGTACCGGTCACGCGAACTGGAAGAGTGGTCAAGGTCACACTCAAAGAAGGTTCTGATATAATTCATGAGCCCCGAATCCGACCGTTGTGTATTTACTTACTTTCCTGGTTACTCGTTCTCCGCCTTGTAGGGGGATCTAGCCCATGGCCACTCGAGTCTGTGGTACTATTCGCTGCAGGGCCAGTTCCAGAAGGCGATAGGCTTGCGATGCACGCCGATGTTGCATTTCCTCGATTCAAGTACGCCTCTGTGTTGATTTAGAATGGATGTATGTAATGTTCGGAGACAGGATCGGTGTCCAAGAGTTTTCTTACCTTTGGAGTTATCATATCTCTCCTCGTTGGTTGGAGCGGAATGGTGGGTATGATCGACGTCTGTAGTTCCAAGGGAACCCGAGGTATCGACTTGCTGCGGAGTCTGTGCTCGTATAGTTCCTAACTGTACTTTAAGCCCGCGATAATCTCTGTTGAACAGGAAACCATCCCATGTCAGCATGGTCATGCGAAGAAGAGGACAGCAACTTGAAATTCATTACATGTAAGCTTTTTTCCACTCGGGGGTCTACCGAAATAGTTCAGCAAGCCGAATATGCAGGGATGCGGCTCGGAGACACTCGCCTGGGTATCTTGGAGGTATCTGCAGCGGAGGGTGACAAGTGGGCGTCAGCTTAGGAATAGCCGATGCTAGACCATTCCTTACCGTGCAAATTTCATGTCTTAATAGTCCAAGAGTCTATCAGACTAACTGTCTAGACGAAAAACCACTGCAGTCGGTACTCAAATTCGTTGGAGCGATCCCACGAACCCATCTAATATAACTGAGAGTCGATCGCTGCAATGAGGTGTGTACGTGAGTGTCTGGACCGGGATAAAGTTTATGCATCCACGAAGCTGCCACGTTACGAGCCTCGTTGCAAGAACCTATGGGTTAGACAACGCACGACTTCAAGATCTATGAAACGTACGTACCAAATTTTTAAATAATGCGATCAATCTCCGCCAACTATCTGTGCTATAAATGGAAACCAATCACAACAAAAGTTCATAGTGCTAGCCGCTATCTGCATCAACTACCGTCGTGCACTCGGTACAGTACAGTGGGGCTCCCAACAGCGCCCGACCAAACTGATAAAATCGCGATCGTTCACCTCACCGTCGTGCTCAGCTCACCATTTCGCGTGGCTACCAATGTCACTTCAATCGCCTTCTGCTTCTGTGGGACTAACCGAGCATCGTGCACTAATATTCGACGTGTACGGCACACTCATAGACTGGGAGTCTGCCATCCACAACGCCTTGGTTCCTGTCTTCCCAGACTTGCCGCGGGAGGAGATCCTGGTCAATTATGCAGGGGCCGAGGGAAACTTGCAGATGCAGTTCCAAAGCACGCCATACTCGACAATTCTAGAACTGGCTTATCGCCAGCTCACAACCTCATCTGGCGTGACAACGGCTGGTGTCACCGAAGGAGAGTCGAGCAAGGAGGAGCGCGGATCCACCTCCAACGTGAAAGTGGAAGAGATATCCACCGCCCCATCCTCTCCATCCGACGACGCCCAGCGTTTTGGGAGGTCCATCCCAGACTGGAAGCCATTCCCTGACACGATCGAGGGGCTTCACAGACTCAAGAAACATTTCGCGCTCGTCGTATTATCCAACGTCGATGACAAGAGCTTTGCAGGGACACACGAGAAGCTCTGCACCCCTGACTACCCAGGGTCTGCCTACCCCACGGTCACCCCAGACTCGCCATTCTCACTCATCCTCACCGCACAGCAAGTGGGTGCTTACAAGCCGAACCCTTTGATGTTGGAGAGTGCATTGAGGCAGCTTTCCACAAACCCAGACCCTTCCCTTCCGTCGAACCCCTCGGTGCGTGTGGATGCATCAGGGGTCCTCGTCGTCGCCAACTCTATCCGCCATGACATCATCCCCGCCACGCAGCACAAATTACGCAGCGTTTGGATCAGCAGGCACGGAGTTAATTCCATCGGGAGCGAGAGCGGCGTCGCACTACACTACTCGGATAAGGAGGGTGCCACAGTAGATGACAAGTACACCTATACCTGGCGCTATGAGACATTGGGTAGGATGGCGGATGCCGTAGAGGGAGAAGTGGAGAAAGAAGCTCAGCTCTGAGATGTCTAGTGACTGTTGTTTCCTAGCGAAATCCGATTCGAAGTAGAGAAGCAACCCTGTAAGACATCCCGCGGTGTTGGTTACCGCGGCCGGCTGAGTAGGTAGCGTGTTAGCCGTGTGACTCGAGTGACTCCTTCTACTCACCCGTGTCATTTTGGGGCATGAGGCTGCGAGTCAAAGACGATCGATCTTCTCCAGGTCGCATCTAAGCGCATATAGTGAGTGTTTTGCACTGCTGGCCGATTGCGTACGCTCATTCCAAATCTTCGCTACCAACTATACTCGCCGGCGATCTCAATCGATCGCCGATATCGACCACCCGTTGAACGTAAATTTCGTCGGATCTCCAAGGAGGGAACGACATTTGCTCCCGAAAAAGGCGATTAGTACTCCGAGTCTATCTTAGCTGTCGAGAGATAGGGTACTTCTCCCCAAACGCGGTTCCGAGTTGCAGCAGACAGCAAGCTGATGCATTGCAGCCCATGTACTGGCAGGTGCGGCATCGAAACGCGTGGTCTGTGCGTTTGTGTCGACCTTGCGCGTTGCGCTCGGGCTTCTTTTACTCGTCTGCCACTGGTGATCGGCTTTCTTTTTTTGAGGGGACCACGTTCGTGTTCTATCTCTCGCACAGCGTGGCCAAGGGCTCCGACTGATAGAACACTGGCAGCGTGAATAGTCGGGGCGCCGTATGATTCTATGAACCTTCTACCATTCAACAGGTGAACTCATCCACATCGATCCGGTTTCCGCCGGTACTCCACGTGGATATTACTTGCTGTACTGTACTTACGGCTCCGAGGCACGTCAGGGCGTCACATTTCGATTCATGGTAGATGCCCCCAGGTCGATGCATGCGTCTAAGCTGAGAAGACATGATATCTCCTCAAAGTGGGTTGTTCCTTTTATCTGGAACCACGTATCAATTTCGCCTGCCGCTTACCTCCACCTCTCGAGGATTCTATCGCATTGCAATTCTTTCGGCGTTCCGTATGGATGCAGTTCCTTGAGCCTTCGTACATCGTGTTTCATGCTCCAGATGCGCCGCCCACACCTGGCGTCGACCCCCAGGGTCAATTCGGCGCATGCGAGGTGCGTGTCATTTTTTTCCGCGTCCAGGCCTTTAAGTTTCAAGACGGTCGACGCAAAACTGCTCTGCGTTCCACGAGGCGATGGTCCACTGATAGTTTGATAAGTTAACGGAAACGAGCGACGTAAAGTATCCTCTACTTATGTGCCAGTGGGCCATGCGATCAAACAAATATCGCCGCCAAAAGTAAGATAATGAGGACAATTATCAAAATTGTTATACACCATCCCGACTTGGTGTCTGTAGGTGAGCCCATATGTCAGTACAACGACAGTATCGAGGAACAGACTCCGGCATACCTTCCGTGTCTCGTATGAATTTCTTCATTTTCCGCATGGCACTATCGAGCTTGGAGTCCGATCGATCAACGTTCTGTTCTAGGTCATCAAGCATTCTACGAACCGTGTGAATACAGCACCTCGACACATGGCATCTTTGAGGCGCAAGATACTCACTCATTGTGTTGACCGATTTCTTGTCCCATCAGGCCGGCTTGTTGCGCAAGTGTAGTCAGCGTCCCTGATATTGAGTTCATCGTGCGATCCTGTTCCTGTATCATGAGCTGAGATGAGGTAAGTGGTTAACCTTGGATTGAGGCTTGAAAAGGTGGTCATGCCTGTTGTTCCTCATGTGCCCACTGCCTGTCTTCGTTTTGATCGTCATTCTGGGGCGAATTGCTAGTGGTCGGGACCGCCGACTGTGAACCACCCGCTTGGGGTGACTGGAGATGAGCCTGGGTTATAAGAAATGCAAGGTCAATATTGATGTTATCGGAAGCAGAAGATGTGTGGTCCGCACCGTCGCGCCCTCAACCTCCTTTCTCATACTCTGCGGCCCTTGCCGTCAATGTTCCGACAAAGGAAACCTGCCAACGTGATCAGGACGCACCGTAATCTCGCGCCTGACTCGCCCAACATAGCGCCGCCGCTCCGACACCTCTGCGTCATCGAGGTTGAACAAGCGAGGACCGGTCGACTCGACTACCCTTCCAGTTCAAGTGTCAACACGCCGCTGTGCTCTCGATGGAAGGTCTGAGCCCGTACTTTACGCTCTCTTCGAGGTCCTCGAGGTCTGCTTCCAGCGCTGCTAGGGTGGCTTTGAGCTGCGGCAGATACCGTATGTTCAGCACGGGGATCACACCAACAAAGGTTTGAAAACGAACCTCGTTTCGAGCCCAAACGAGCTCTTCACTGCCCTCGCGCGCCGTGCTGCGGATTCGGAGGTACGACGCACGCAGCGTCGAGGCTGTTTGTAGCGAGGACTGTATTTCTTGCTGTACGACATGATACGGGTCTGTGGACATGAAAATTCTGATCTGGTATGTCTGGACAGCGTGCGACTCGATAGCGAGGTTCGGACGATATGCCCCGCCGCAGATGTTGCTACGCAGGCGGTGCTCACCGGCGCGGCTCGTCCAATTTGGTTTCATTTCCTCTTTTGGAGAGCCCCTAAATGTTATACTTTGAATTCGACTTTTGGTCTGATTATCTGTTGCGTGCTTCCAATTTAACATGAATGGAAAACTGCAGAGCATTTATAGCATGCCCAGAGTTAACCGGATGATTGTGTTGCGGGTTGTCCTCCGGCCTGTAGACCAGCATTGAAATATTGACACCCGGGCCGGGTCTAGATCACTTACCTCCTGTTTCACGCATTGCCATTCAATGGGCTGAGACGGTAATTAGCGCTGAGGTCATCTGTTCAAATTCCAGAATGCATATAAAACCCCTCGAGCGGTTTCATTCCCCTCGTTCACAATGTCCTACCAAATCCCAAAGACTCAAGTCGCCGCCGTCGCGCCCGGCCCCAATCAGTCCGTGGTGGTGCAGCGCGACGTCCCCGTCACACAACCCTCCGAGCTCCAACCTGGTCAATGTCTCGTCAAGATGATCTGTTCGGGGGTCTGTCACACCGATCTTCATGTCAGCAGAGGGGATTGGCCAATCAAGGCGACGACGCCGCTTATCGGCGGACACGAGGGCGTCGGCGAGGTCGTCGCCATTGCAGAGAACACGGTCTCGTCGCCAGTAAAGCTCGGCCAACGCGTTGGGATCAAGTGGATCGCATATTGTTGCGGCGACTGCGAGCAGTGCCGCAAGGGCCTCGATCAGAGTGGGTTGATCCGCCCGTCGCTTGAACGCCCTTTGTTGATGTCCAGACGATATTCCAGATTGCTCCAGCGTGCGAGTGAGCGGGTTCACCATCAACGGAACGTTTAGCCAGTATGTGGTACGTGCGAGGGTTTAATTGGTGTCGCCGCTGGCATCGCCCATTATAGTGCTTTAGGTATCGTGGGTGCACAACGTCACACCGATTCCAGAAGCCTTGGATAGCTTTGCCGCCGCGTCCCTGCTTTGTGCGGTAAGGCCGTTTGTGTCGAGGAGGATGCTGCAAGTTAACGACACCAACTTAGGGCGTGACCGTCTATCGAGCAATAAAGTACTCCGGTGCTACAATCGGAAACTGGGTCGTCATTCCAGGGGCAGGCGGAGGACTCGGCCACCTGGGTAACAGTCTTTCCGTGTGGGACGCACCACGTCTCGCTGACCGAACCCTCTAGCTGTGCAGTATGCAGTGGCGATGGGAATACGAGTTGTGGCGATAGGCAAGTCGAGTTTTCTGCACGGTCGCTTTCCCAGCTGACGATGCCTCCACAGATACTGGCGCAGAAAAACAGAAGCTTTGTCTGGAGCTCGGTGCGGAGAAATGGATCGACTTCAAGGAAACGACAGATCTCGTTAGGGATATCAAGGAAGCGTGCGACGGGCTCGGCCCGCACGCTGCAGTTGTAACATCTCCATACAGCGAAGGCTATGCCCAAGCGGTCGACTACCTGCGACCTGGCGGCACGTTGATGGCTGTCGGGCTTCCCGCAGATGCGAAGCTGGAGGCTTCCATCTTTTGGACGGTGCTCAAGGTACGGACGACGGTGTATTGCAGAGGAATCTGCTCATGTGCGCCGCAGAGCATCTCGATCAAGGGCTCTTATGTCGGAAATCGTCAAGATTCGATTGAGGCGATCGAAATTGCAGCCTCTGGAAAGGTGAAGGTGAAATATGTATTGAAAGGCCTCACAGACCTTCAGCAGTGAGTGTTGCAGTCGGGCCCGCTTCGCTGACGAATGACAATGATATTAGAGTGTACAACGATCTTGAGGAGGGGAAGGTGGCGGGACGGGTAGTTTTGGATGCCTCAAAGTGAATAACGAGAGACCCTGGATAGTGTTTGTACTTGTAAACGAACCTGTATGGACAATGAGATCAGACGTCGCAAGAGATGTCGGCGCAGATCTTCGTTTAACCTATAGAAGCGAGGCTCGCAGTGGAGCGCTCGTCGCACCGCTCCTGAAGTACAGTGGGTATGATGGCTGGCACCACGAACGCCGACGAGTGACTGTTCTCGGAGAAGTAGTACTCCCGTCACGCGTAAACGTGAGACGGGCCTACAAATCCGATGCGTGGCAGCGATGAACTCGGTGATGACCTGGGGATTCCGACGAAGCAGGGCTATTCACGAGCGGTCCGGGATCGAGGACCTCGGAGGCAGATGTTATGAAGCTAGATTCGAACAATCCGTGGCTCACGATCCGCCCAATCCCAGCGAACGAGGGTGCCAGCAAGCCACCCCTCACAAGGATCTGTCTGTGGAGAGGCCCGTGGAGAGACTCGAACGATAGATCATGGTCCGCGAGAGTCAGCTCGAAAAGTCTCTATCATTTGGCCGTTCGACTCGCGCGCGGAGTTCGAAGGGCAGTTGAATGCTCACACCGCTGCCACCTTCTCGCTGCCAACAAAGAGGCGAGTAAATACACACCCGATAGTCTGGGGATCCGCGGCGGGCGGAGAGACACGTGCGTGCGAATCAAATGGCCCCGTGTATGGCCGATCTGGCGGCCTCAGGCTCTTCCTCGGACCGGCTACCACACGTAGTCTGGTAACCGGCCCGTCTATGAGGTTGTCGCGCTGATACGCAAACCGTCGGTCTATCGACGGTTTGCCTCTCTACGCGGCAACAACCTCATAGCGGGCTGGTCACCAGACTATACCACACGCTGCTCGAACAACGACAGGTTGTTAAACAAGGCTGAACACCCGTGTGATTTACAATGAGCCTAATCCCAGTGTGTAATTAGACCTTCCCGCCCACAGAGAAACTGATGATACCCCGCTGAAGGCCACGTCCTAAGGGGGTTTCTGAAGGTGTCAACCCAAAGCTTCGTCTGGTTCACCGTTCGAGACTCGGTCTTTCCCACATACAGCCAATCAGAGCCTGCCGGTTCAGCGCTCGGGACAAGTCGTATTTTGTCAACGTAACAGAGAAACCGTGCCGAGATGAAGTGTGAAAAATTCCCTACCTTCAGTACTATTCTGTGTACTCAGTATGTCCCCCATCCAGCACCTCGTATCACCAAAACTGCCAACCACGCTTGCAAACCATACACATGTCGATTTACCCGGCTATGATATTTGGTTGTTCTATGTACGCCTTCGTTCTAACGATTGTCCCGATGCTCATGCTGGGTCCAGGTCGACAGTGTTCATGTCGTTCCGACAAAACTTGACGTGTCCAAGTTTGAAGTGGCTCTCTCCGAAGTTCTGCAACTATACCCACATGCTGCAGGGCATCTTCGATGTGTTGACCGGCGTTGGTCTGTACGTCAATCTACAGGAACCCGCTATATTATATTTCCCATCTTACCTCTCTTAGATTGAACTTACCGACACACCTGTCCCTGTGGACATTGATTACAAGCTCGACGCGAGCTCTGACTCACTCTTGAAGGGTGATTGGGTGATCCAGGATGATCTATCTCCGTTGCTAAATCAACAACCCACCGGTGCTGACTTGGTCAACGGAAATGTTCCTCTTCTTCGTTTGAAGCTAACATTCTTCGATCATGAAACATGTATCGGTACCTCTTGGCACCACTCACTTGGTTCGTTGATGTTCCGAATCCGAATCGCATTCTGATGTTCAACACAAGGTGACGCTACGATAATGTCGCGTTTCCTGCATACACTCTCCCAATTGTATCAGGGCCTTTCCCCGGAATTTGCAGCGCCATCATTCAAGAAACATCACTTTCCTACGCCGTCTCATTCTGTCGTGGCTGAGTTTTGGCCCCGCATGCCCCAAATGCATGCGAGTTTCCACTCCCACTCCAACGAGCGTGGGTATGCTGAATCGCGGAAAAATATCGAGATTGTGAGGTGGTGCATTGACAATCACGACATCGAGGAGCTTCGCTCTGTACTGTCCTCCAAGAGACAGAACGACCCATTCCTCTCGAAACATGACTGTCTCGTTGCTTACCTCGTCTCCGTATTGAATTATAATCGGAGCAACCCAGTGCAAAAGGTCGTGAGTATAACCAGCGTGAGTTACTCTTTCTCTTGGCGTTGTGGATACTCACCTGTGTTCAGTGCCGTGACATACGTACATCCTTCTTCGCCGAGAATGTGGCAAGTAATTTGGTACTGGATGTTCGTATATTCCATCAGTTGCTCCGTTAGATGGGTTCATGAACAGTGCTGGATTTGTCAGGTTTTTGCTGATGTCCCCATGGATATGGCTGGGATTGCAACCGCTGTTCGAAATGCACTCAAACAGAGCCGAGAACCAGGTTACATTTATGATTGGGTAACGCTGGCAAGCCACCTCAAGCTCGATGCAGCAAATACTGGCAAATCATTCCCCCATTTTGATGACAACCAGTTGATCATCGGCTCAACTATAGTGTCAGTCAACAACCTTTTCAAACTAACGAGAGAGCTCATCTTTGCGTTAGGATCGACTGGTGTAGCGCACATTTCGGATGTCCTGACGGCACCCGATTCCATATGAATGGAGTGAGCAGGCTTTGCGTGAGATCTTTTAGGTCGAATCCAGCGAAGAGAGATGTCGGTGGTTGGCAAGCCCGTTCATCGATTGACATCTCGATGGGAGTGCCAGTAGGGTTGGAGTCAAAACTACTAGAGACTCTTGCTCGGGGCGTCCGATATATGTTCAATGACCAGCATGCACGACTGTAGCCGCTACTACCGCATACGGCAAGTAAATGACTGGATGTGTGGTAGTGGTTAGATGTGTACACTTCAAGTCTCCTCTCGATGATATTAGATTCAAGTACATAGAAGCTTATATTAGACGTGAACTTGAGGCTGTAAGTGCCAGGAATGCGCTAGTCACGCAGTCTGGCCTTCACGAGTGGGCCCCGCGCATTGAAGTACCGTCACGGTACTAATGCGTATTCCCCATCCCTAAGCTCGACGCTGCCGACGAGGCAGGCGAATTGAGTCTTCGACGTTGCGTTTCTGACCGAGTCGACAATCCAGTCGAACCGGAGGGGATAGCCAAACCTTGCGCTGGTTCAGTGCTGGACCATGAAAAGCGGAAGGACATTTGAGAGTCAGACACCAGTATCGACCTTGGAAAAGTGGGTGAGTTAGTTGGGGTGGCCGGGAGAGTTAGAGCTTCGACGTACGCCATTAGCTAGAGTGAGTGGCTGCTTTGGGTGTTAAGTTCCAGAGTGGTTCCGGACTCGTTGCGTGATCTTGTTCGTCCAGTGACTTTGCGGTTGACATGACTGACAAAGCTCTCCAGAACCCCACGGTCGCTCCCATCGACCCATTGATACACGAGAGCGAGACTTAAAGCTTGTCGATTCTCACCAATCGAATGCGGGCGGTCCGCACAAGCAATCCGACACTGCATAACGATCGATCCCTGGAAAGGTTGCTGTGGCAACTGACATGTCATTTTCTTCCTCCCCGCAGACCGAGACCGAGTAGTTTCGGTCGCCGTTACGGAGAGGGGTGGGGTTTGGTTTGAGTCGGTGGGCTCGGGGGTTACACGGAGGCCTTCAATCGCTCCGAGCACTTGAAGGAGCGTGTTGTACAGGAGCTCCGGTGACCGGACATTCGCTACATGTTGATAGAGACTCGTGCGGGAAGGCATAATGTTTTGTAGTGTGGGGTTGGCGATACGCGCGAGAGACTGTGATGCGGTGGCGCGTTACCGATAGCTCGGGGAACTGAGACATCTACGCACGTCTGGAAGACGAAGGGTTCCAAAACTCCAGGCGATCGCCCATCGCCGAGTTTTCCCTCGAATAAATTCCATGATAGCATAGTTGTCGACCTTGATCCAGCGCAAGATTAGCCATGCGCGGCGAACGAGGACGAAAGCCTTACTTGGTGCTCACGCAAAAGGTCCACTATCAGGGGAAGAGACGATATCTTCCCGAGCATCGAGGTATACCATCTGTATTGAAAGTTAATTCGAAACCATGTTAAGTACCTCAGTAATAGAAAGGGCTGACCTACATCGCATTCGATAATGTAGACTTTCTGCGACCATATGCAAGAGGAATGAAGCTTCGCCTCCGGGTGTCACCATCTCGTTCTCAGCACCTGTGCATACCTTGAACGAAAGGTTACCATGGCTTCTCAAAATCCGGCCAGAAATTTACCGCGCTCGGACCGCATTCCTTTACTTCTGTCGATTGAGCAAGTTCTTCCATGCTGGCGTAAAAAGGCGGATTGCACATCGTGAAGTGAAACCCATGAGTCACGTAGACACTCGTGATCTTCGTGATAGATCATAGAGGACGTACGGGACCGCAAAAGCCCCTTCCAACGGTTGCAAGACTGACTCGGTAGAAGACACATCTACTATGGCAATCCTGTCAGCAAGACCATTTCGCTCGACATTTTGCCCAGCCGACACAAGGGACTCCTCGTCGATGTCTCAAAGAAGGGTGAAGCTCAGCTGTGGAGAAAATGGTTGAGGAACGTTTACCAGTAGCAACAAAGGACCACTTTGGTTCCGAGCGACATGCCAGCAGAGGATATATAGCGGAGGCTCCTGTTCCACTGCTTCGTGCATGAGAAGGTTAATTCCTACTGAATTCGATGAAGCGCACACGTCAATCCCCCGCACAACCTCGTCACCGAAGACGAACGTCTTTACAATGTCTTGGATCCAGAGCACATCGTTCAACCTTGGAAACGTCGGTCGGTATCTGACGCCCATCAATGCACAGCAAGTCAAACCACGCACCGGTTCGGTACCTACGAAAGGATGTACGATCACTATTGTATACGACCACCTCAAGAACGATAGCTTACAGGTGGACATAGTCGATTTTCGGGGAGAGTGAGACTGATCTTAAAGTCTAGGAAAAGTAACGCTTCTGTCAACCGTCTTTCGTTCACTGAGCACAATCCGTGGCAATGTCAGGGGTGCATGTTCTCTGACCTTTGTGCAGGGGCGCTCTTAAAATCGATGGTAGGTCCCGTATGTGTCAAAAGCACACTGCGATCATAATTGTGAAGTTATTCCCGGTTCGAAAAGTGAGAACATGCTGTGGTCGGAGCGGTGGATACCGCCTTGCGAGTCCTAGAAAGTCGGGCGGGCGGGCATACGCATTACGAGGGTGCATCCGAACGAAGTATGTTGTGGCTTGAAACAAGTTGACGTAAACCAACTCAAAGCAGCTCTCATGTTGACCACCAACCATTGAGTAACGGAACTCCATCACGTCAACGCACAACGCACAAGCTAATGTTATGGACCAAGCTTCAAGTTCAAGGTGGTCCCGTCAATGCTTGCAATGTCAATGCA